>JAVJIF010025117.1:0-65081 GCA_038442645.1 Agave tequilana | reverse complement strand
AAATGTTTTCCATATATATTTAGATTTCATATGGTTTGTGCACCTCTTTTTTTCGAGACTATTGATGTATCACGGTAGATATGATATTAATTACTTAATTATGTCAAAGTAATTAATATAGTATTTTATAAGATGTGATATACGGGGACTGCTCTCACAGTCGCAAGGCTAATCTATCTTGTTAAGTCTGATTGTTGCTAGGAATACGACTTTTGTTGCATTTTATAAATAATCAAAATTCTGTTACATATGACATGCGAATAATGACAGCAATTGTGATCGCAGTGCTGAACGATGGTATATTTCGTCTACTATTTCAATGCTAATAAGGAATGTGACTAGGGTGGCAGTTGTGATATAAAATTGAAAGTTTTGTTATGTAAGTCTGTGACTATGGTCGCAGTGCTAAAGGTCTGCGGTTAGGGTCGCACTCGTGATATAAGATTAAAAATTTTGTTATAGTATGACTGCGACCATGGTTTCTATGTCAATATAATTTTTTTAATTATATTTTTTTGAATGTAAGTGTACTGCGGCCTTGATCCCATTTATAATATACATTGAGAATAAATCATTTTTTTAGTACCAAAATCACCCATAGCCGCAGTTCATTAAAAATTGCATGAAATATTATCAACAATTTGCAAACATTATAACAGTTTACGAGAATATCTAATTTATAAAATATCTGCAAAATAAATCATTGACCATTGTATTTTATTATCTTTTTACACTGTATATTTGTAATACAAAAAAATATACGGCTGCCCCTACATCAAATTTTATTTTTCTATTCATTTCAGTTTCTTTTAATAGACCTATACGAATTGAAAATACACGAAATTAACAATAAAAAATTATATATTATAACCAATTTTTAGGTTTCACGCATATTTTTTACTTTTTACTACTGCTGTTTTTTTTCACATCAACTTGATCCATCTTTTTTTCCTTTATATTTTCGATGATTTAAAAATTTTTATAACTGTAGATAAATCCAACAGAAATTTCTCTATAAATTACAAATATTTTCGGTAAATTTTTGCTGTTGATGATTTTTGCTAGCGTAGAAATAAATGAGGGTATTTTGACCATTTGATTGAGATGCTTCAGGCGGGAATTTTTTGATTTTTTATTAGCGCCTACATTCTGCCACCGATATATGGTATAGATTTAGCTATGTTACCGCCGGCTGAGGAACTCTCTCAGCTGGCGGCTGATGTAGAGGCCCCCCTCCCCCACAGACACATACAACATACATGCGTCATTTCGGAAGGATTCGGGCCCGAATCCTTCCCACTCATATACAACCCTCCATTTTTGAATACAAGATCCACTCCGTTGAAATTGATTTATATTATTTCAAGTATCTATAAACCAAAAATTAGTGTTTTGAAAACTTTTGCTCATCCATCAAGCGACGTAAATGGACGGGCGAAAGTAGTGAGTTGGTTAGATCTATTTCTTTAGACATACAGATTCTTGATCCGTCCATTTGATCATGTAACGCCCTGATCCCTCAGGTACGGAGATGTTACTGCGATGTGTATACGTAGGTTGAAAATACCGTCACATATATACGCTAAGTATCAGTAAATGCAGGAATCAAAGTTCGAAATACATGGTGCATTATACATTCCAACATATTAATACAATTACAAAGTTATTACAAGATGTGACATAATATTACAAGAATATTATATCACCGATACGCACAATTACGAGGATACAAAGAGATATAAAGGTATATACAGTACAAAAGACGCTCACGAGTTACAAAGGAAAACTCGAGAGCCGTGCAGGGGACCTGGAAGGATAGGGCCTCGAACGGTCTGCTGATGATTCATGCATCTGCTGCGCAACTCTGATCAACAACCGGGAGAATCCACTAACTCCAAGCTCCGGGATTTGGACATGTGGATTTAGGAGAGTCAGAAACTCCCCAACGAGTGGTGTGGTGAATGCCAAGCAGTGTGCATAGTCAGGCATACGTGTAGAGGATCAAGTGATGTGATTCAGGCAAGCAAGCGCAGGCGTTACTAAATACATGAAGGAAATCAAGAAATTAGTGGAAAATCAGGAATTTATGCAAGCACATGCATAATAATAAATCCGAGTAAAGAAAGCATGTATCAAAACCAAATTATGAGCATAGGTACACAAAAGCATGGGATAAGATATCAAGTAATATGTTAAATACAAGAGTGGACAAAACTAGTTGTATAGGCTTAGACTTTGAGTATTCATGAGATTAATACATCGAGGGATAATCCAAATAAGGAAACCCTCATATATATACCATATACCCACCATAACCAGTTCATACAACTTGAGTTGCCTTAATGTAACAGAACAAAATGTCAGGAGAAATTATTGTGTCACGGAAATCATATTCAAGTGACGGATAGGATAACTTAATTATACAATAACAACCTTCAGCGTCGCCTATTATTCTAATCATTTTCTTTCAGTGTCTCATACCACTGGCAGTTCATACCGAGTCTGCACTCTAGTAGAACCCAATCTAAACTTAGATACATGAATACCTTTATTTGAATGAGGAAGTAATCTAATAACACCCGTTACTGAGTTTATATTTTTTAGTAATTAAGTTATATCTGATATAGGGTTACGTGCTAAGTCACAAGCATGCCTAGTACAATTAGTAAACAAGAGGACAAGAAATCTAATAATAAACATCAGTACTGTCTGATATTTCAATCATCTCCCTACCACTGTCTCACACAACTAGTAGTCTGTACTAAGATGTGTATTCTAGTAGAATTCATTTGAATCTGATATGTGAGTACCAGTATCCGAACGAAAGAGAGACCAAATATCCCACGTTCCTAATATTATTATTGTTACGTGTCAAGTGCTGGATCAGGAGGCAGAAAAATCACAGATGTGGAAATGGATACCTAGAGTGAAAGTACACCTAGAGTGGGGGCTGAATAGGTGTATGGCTAATCTAATGACAAATGATGCAGAATTAAAAACTAAATGCAACACACTTAGTGTAGCCAAGAGTGTAGCCGAATTCTTAGTGAAGGGCTCTGAACTATCTCCTCTAAATTCCTCTAAATAAGAGTTGAGGTGCAATGTAAAGCTCTCTTGGTTCAACACAAGTGAGGCACACAAGCAATACCAAGCATATAAGATATGAGCAATATGAATCAATGCAAGATATAAAAGAGAGAGTTAAGAGACAGTAGATCAAACGCAAACACCAAGATATGTTTCGAGTTCGAGCCACTGCTCTACGTCCCCGCTTCACACAGAAGGATTTCCACTAATGCGTCCACGCAGGACTTCCCACACAGGGAACCTCCACTGAGAATTTGGGTAATACAAACTTAGAGTACACATCTCCTCTCTCAAACAACAACAATCTGTACACAAGAGGCAAGGTACTAAGCCACACAAGATCAACCTCTCAATAGAGGGATAGGCACAAAGCCAACACAATCACCTCTCACTAGAGGGATAGGCACAAAGCCAACACAATCACCTCTCACTAGAGGGATAGGCACAAAGCCAAACAATATCCTCAATCACCTCTACACTTAGAGGGATACCAACAAACTCAAATCACCTTCATAATCACCTCTACACAAGAAGGATAACAACAAACCCAAATAAACAAGGTTTACAACACTTTGTGGTCTCACTAAATCACAAACCAATTTTCTCACCAAAATAAGATCTTAATAGATGGGATAGATAGATAGCTCAAGTGTGAGAAAATAAAGTGTTTGGAACAAAGAAAAACACTTGAGAAAAACTCCAAATAGATATTAAAATCAAGATCAAAAACCAATTCCTAAAAGACTCTTTTCTTTGAATTTTCCAACACTTTAAAAACATAAAAATAAATCTTTTAACCACAAAAACTCTTGCAGAAACACTTGAAAGATAGAAATTTTTCCTTCTCAAATCTTATGAAATCAGGTCAAGAGAAGGCATATATATAGCCTCTCAAAAATCTGCCTGTTGGCAGTCTGGAAAGGGCAAAATTGTCGTTCCGGTCGACCGCCCGGTCGACCGGCCAATGATCACTTTTCTGACAGTTGAGCCTACGGTCGACCGGGCCAAAGCCATCGTTTGACCGCCCGGTCGACTGGCCCGTACCCGAGAGTGGGGTGCTTTCAGTTGGTCGATCGCGCGGTCGACCGGCCAAATAAGCTGGCCTTTGTGCACGTCTGGTGCACATTGATCGACCATGACAGTTGTAACGCCCCGATCCTGCAGGTACGGGGACGTTATGGCGACGTACATACGCAGAGCGGAAAACCCTCACGTACGTACGCTAAGCCTCAGTACAATAAATAACCGCCATATATACATGAGTTCCAGCATGAAATAAGTACAAGAATACCTGCAGAAAGAGGTGAGTGATCATAACAGATAGGAAAACTGGGAGGAATATGATAACAGAAATAAAATACAACAATACCTATGAAGGAATCCCGATGGTAAAGTCTACTATGTGAATTCAATGAACTAGCTGTCCGAACGATAACTTGGATCTCCAACCTGGGTACGCAAACTCAGGGTCGTCAGAAAGCGACCTAGTGAGTGGTAAAATGAAGGAGGTAGTAATATATATAATAGTAATACAAGCACGATACTAATATATAATACATGATGTTGTCTAGTGATACCATATAATAAGTATATCATAAGCAGTACCATCACTACCTAGCCGGTTATCATCAGGTCATGGCTATAGTCATATCCAGTTGATATAATAATTAGTGTTGTCTAGTGGTAATGTGATAGAAATGACCATGTTGGTAGTGACGTGATGGAAATGAACATGTAGATGAAGTATGCAACATAATCATCCTACTGTGTTGTGCCTAGCATATAGACAATGCAAAATAGAATATAAGCAATGCAAAGTATACATATACATGAGTAGTACGTCACCTTAGAAAGTATAGCATGAAACAGGTAAAGTAACAACGCATACATGTAACATGATAGCGGATAAATGATCAGGAACAGTAACAAGTACAACTAAACCATAGTATACATATAACAAGCAAGTCATGTTCTTTATACAATGTAGCAATCAGTACCACCTGGTATTTTAATCAATCTCTTCCAGTGTCCCATACCACTGGCAGTTCATACTGGAGCCCGCACTCCAGTCGAACCCATCCGTACATGGCCTACGGGTACCATTATCCAAACGAGAGAGTGACCAAATAACAAGTATCCCGACGTCACTATTGTGTATACTGTTTTATTATGTTAATTGGAAACCCGTGGTCGAGGAGCTCTTATCGGGTAGATGTATCCCGTGCATACCCGGGATCACGGCCTTAAACAAACCCCTGGCTGCTGAGACCAGGGCCCTCCGCTAAGAGGGGATCATGAAACAAGTAACGAGAGCTCATAGAGCAATTGGTAGGTAGCACTACCGTCCCCTGCAGTGGGAGAACAATATGGATCCAGTATATTACCCGATAAGATCTAATCAACCGTCAAGTCTCCCCTATACCCCAGTTAGCTTTATGATCTGATATGTCAAGTATACAATGTAACAAGAATAATTACAGTACATGATACGGGTAACAGGATAACAGGACCTGAGCTCTGTTGATAGCATAGAACAATATAACGGGAAACGGGAACAATATAACGGGAAACGAGAACAATAGATACAATAATACACGTGGCACTTAGTTTCACACATCGCATATCAACAACACTTATGTCCAGTAACGGGAATATCAATATCAGTAACGGGACACAATAATACATGTCACGTGGAACAATAATAACAAGAATACAGGAATAACATGGAATAATAATACATGTAACGTGGACGGTGATCCATATAACAAGAAGATAGAAATAATATATGCATGTACACTCGTGCGATGAACATATGTCACAGTAAAGGGGTACATAAGATAACTGTGTACCGAGCATCCATGTAACTATACTAACAATAATATGAAATGCGACATGCCGTGCATTGGTATATCCGTGTACCAGCGGAAGATATATGTGCAGCAATAAGCCGTGTCATATATATATGTGATAGTACATGTACTAACAGTGGTAATAATAGTGGTCAGTGTATCATATCATGTACAATGAACTACAGTATCCGTGTAATGATGATAACACTAATGAAAATGCGGTACTTATCCGTGTACTAGTGGAATATAGATGTGTAGCTATCATCCGTGTAGCACTAGTACATGTAATAATAGTAGTCCTGTGAATTACAGTAACGGTGTCTAGTATGCATGTCTAGTGACAGTGTGGTGTCATAGCGTGTCCAAGAATATGGTGAAATAGTGGCCCGGATATCAGTGGTACATGAACATGACCGAAATAGACATCCAGTGTCACGCTCAACGTCTTTTAGTTATCAGGCATATTCTAAGTACAATGGTTATTACAGTTTTTAATAGTGTTTGCAATTCAGTAAATATGAACAACGGAGATTTACCGGTAATCATGTTTTATTTCAATACAGCAACCAAGTTCCATTAATATACTAACAAGACAATTTATAAAATAAAAACACTCACAAACTAGCCATGGGAAGGTAGCTCTCTTTTCCACGATCGCAACGGATCCAGAATCGTCCAAATCGGAGTTCAGATGCTCCAGATATCGCCCGAACGCTTTAATGGGTTTCGGATGCGGGTTGGGCTCTTAACGGGTCGGGTTTAGATCCGATACCCAAACCCATTTAACCTAAGTTATTGGGTACTCGGGCTAACGGGTTATTGGGTCGGGTCCGACCCAACCCAACAGCTAATGGTTTCGGGTGTAACCCGAACCCAACAAGAATGGCAGCGGCAGCAGCCGCTGCTGCGGCTCAGCAGCTGTAGGCCGGCCGGCCAGCGAGACCCGCCGGCGGCGGGCCTAGCCACCGGCGGTGGGTCACAGAGAGAGAGAGAGAGAGAGAGAGAGAGAAGAGAGAGAAGAGGAAAAGGGGCAGGGGCTGCGGCGGCCAGTTCCGCCTCGCCGGCGCCGCGCCACCGCCGGCGGTGATACCAGATAGAGGGAGAAAGAGGGATGGAGAGAGAGAAGAAAAAGAAGAAAACAAAAAGGAAAAAAAAAGAAGAAGAAGAAAGGAAAGAAAAGAGGGAGAGGGGTGGCGCGGCCGCCGGTTGGGGTCGCCGGCCACCGCGGCGCGCCGGCCGTGGTGGCCCCACCGAGCACGCAGAAAGAGAGAGAGGAAGCCAGGCAGGAGAGATAGGGGAGAGGCTTTTAACGAAGGGAATGGCGGTGGGGGAAGTTGCTGGAAAAAGCCAGAGAAGATAAGAAGAGAAAGGAAAAGAAAAGAAAAAGAAAATAATTTAAAAGAATTAAAATAATATTATTTAATTCAGCTCAAAATTCGACTAACTCCGTACGGTGCTCAAAAATTACAAAAATAGAGAATATTGTCCTAAGACGTAATATGAAAACGGTTTATAGAAATTTAATCTGATTTGCAAATTAAAATCTCAGAGTGTCTCGCCGATACTGGGCGACACCGGTTTTGCCGGATTTCCGATAAATTCAGAAAAATCCCCAAAAATACCCAAACGTAGATAACACGATTCTAAGGCACATGGAGAAAGCGGATCCTCAAAATACGATTTCGTTTGTGAAATAAAAATCGTAGAGCCGGTTATCGGTATCGGTCGATACCGACTACGGAGATTTTTCAAAATAATCCAGAAAAATTCCAGAAAATCCTAAAAAATATAAAATATTAGAAAATAATTTTTAAAACTGAATCAGCTCAATCGGACTACTACGGAGGCCAAATCAATTTTGTACGTCGTATCGCGTACTGATACGGTGATACGTACACCAGGGATCAGGGGTTACATCAGTCGACCGATTCCTGGTCCGGTCGACCGTCCGGTCGACCGCCAGAGCAGTTTGACTAGGATTAAAGGGTATTGAAAACTTGTCTTTGGTGGTGATGGTGTTGGAGGTGATGGTTGGAGATGGAAGTGATTTTGGTGGTGATGGTGATAAAATTGGAGAGAGTGAGATATGGAGGAAGTAGTGGGAGATGTAATTGAGAAGGAGGAAGAGGTAGTTTGGTGGTGGTGGTAGATTTGAAGAATTCGGAGGTGGTGAGAAAATGGTGGTGGTGGGATTTTGAAGGAGATGATGGCGATTTTGGAGTCAGAGTGGTGAAGGGGATGATGGCTTGGATGGTGGTGATGTGGTGCCAGAGAGGGTTTAGTCGGTGGCAACGACGCTGGGCCCAGGATAGAGATCGCCAAGAGGAGGGAAGAGGGAAAGGAGAAGGGAGAGAAGGAGAGAAGGAAAAGAAAGAAAAAAGGAAAGGACAAAGAAAGAAAAAAAAGAGATGTGATGGAGGGGAGTGATGGGGACCAGCCCATGTGGGGGGAGTGGGTCGGCAAGTGGTTGATGGGGGAAAAAGAAAAGGAAAAAGAAAGAAAGAAATGAAAATATTTCAAAAATAATAATATTATAATAATATCGGAAAATATCGACTATTCCCGAAAAATTTTCAAAAATACCCAAAGGTAGAAAACATCACCTTGAGAAATAATATGAAATTAGATTCAGAATAAAATTCTATTTTTTAATTAAAAATTCTGAAAGCAACCAGCGATACTGGCCGACACCAAATCTGGCCGAGTTTTGATAAATTCAGAAAATTCTATGAAAATATATTAAGGTAGAAAATATGATTCTAAGAAATAATATAAAAATGGATTCTAAAAATTCAACTCATTTGTGAATTAAAAATATTGTAATCGACCAGCGATACCGGTCGACACTGATTTTGAAGATTTTGCAATTAATTTGAAAATCAGAAAATCATGAAAAATCTAGAATATTAGAAATGAGGTTTGAAATAAAAATTGGTCAAATTGACTACTGAAAAGACCAAATCAAGTAATAAATTAGGATCGCATCCTCGGCTCAGATTACAGCTGACTCCGAGTCCACGAATCCGGATCCAATGCAAAATAATCGCATAAATATCCATAAAATAAAAATAAATAAACTAAATCAAAAAATATGATCGAGAATCTAAATATGTAACTAAGTATATATTCTAGAAACAGGGTGTTACATTCCATCTACCTTATAAAAATTTCATCCTCGAAATTTCGATATGGAAAAATGAACACAGAAAAGGATAGAGACAAGGATTATACCAATTAAGATATAAATAATTAAGGGTAATTCTCTTAAGTCGATTGAACAATAATAAAAATATAGACATCTTCTGCACTTCTTGCTGTATAAATTTTCGAACGATGCCAAAATAATACTAACCCATTATCACTTCTTTATCTGAGAGGCATGAAGTTGTACTTGATGAAAAACTGTAATAGAATTCTCGATGTGCGGTATGCTTACTACTACTCTCAGAATAGACCAGAATACCGAAGATGAAGAAAACTCTGATAATTCAGAGCATAAATAAAGAAGACCGATAATTAAAAATTCCAAATACTGGGTGTCGATCACTCTGAAAGTATAGTCAAGAATATAGAATACCCGTAGAGAATCCAGAATACTTACTTTTGAAAGATAACTTGATTGTAGATTAATTCTGAGAATACTCGAGCTTTATAGAGTTAGTCGAAAAGATCGTATAATAGCTTCTTTCAGTACTCTGCTACTATATCTCGAGTTTATGCGTAACTTAAGTTGGTATAAGAAGACAGGAACGAAAAAATGAAAAGGTGAAAAGGACTCAGGAATCAAGGAAGGGATGATCAAGAAGAAATAGATAACTCTGTACTTGTAGTTGGATTGAATAATCAGGATCCATGCAATCTAGTTGCTAATTTCTTTAACATTAATTTGTCATCTGGATGAACTGAGGACGTGAGAGCCTAGGCTCTAATACCACCTTATAACGTCCAGATCCCGTGATTACGGAGACGTTACTGCGACGTATATACATACGTCAAAAATGCCCTCACATATATACGCTAAGTATCAGTACAGGTAGGAATCAGAGTTCAGAAATATGTAGTGCATTATACATTCTAATATATGAGTATAATTACAAAGTTATCATAAGATGTGACACAATATTAAAAGAATATTACATCACCGATAGGCGCAATTGCGAGGATACAAAGAGATATACAAGTATATACAGTACAAAAGATGCTCATGAATTAAAAAGGAAAACTCGAGAGCCGAGCAGGGGGCCTGGAAGTAAAGGGCCTCGGAAGGTTTGCTCATGATCCACGCATCGACTGTGCATCTCTAATTAGCAACCGGGAGAATTCACAAGCTCCAAGCTCCAAGATCTAGACATGCAGATCAAGGGGTATCAGAAATTCCCAACAAGTAGTGTGGTGAATGCCAAGTAGCGTGCATAGTCAGGCACACGTGTACATGATCAAGTGATGTGATTCAGGCAAGCAAGTATAGGCGTTAATTAGAAACATGAAGGAAATCAGAAAATTAATGGAAAACTAGGAATCAAGCTAGCACATGCATAACGATAAATCCAAGTAAAGAAAGCATGTATCGAAATCGAGTTGTGAGCATAGGTACACAAAAGCATGGGATAAGACATAAAGATATGTTAAATACAAGAGTGGATAAAACCAGTTGTATAGACTTAGACTTTGGATTCAAGAGATTGATACTTCGAGGGATAATCCAAACAAAAAACTCTATATATATATATATACCACACACACACACACACACACACACACACACACACACACACACACACACCACACACATATACACTATATACCCCATGTCACCATAACCTAAGCTCAACAACTTAAGTTGCCTCAATGTAACAGAACAGGAACGTCAGGAGTAATTATTGTGTCACAAAAATCATATACAAGTGACGGGCAGGATAACTTAATTATATAATAACAACCTTCAGTGTCGCCTGTTATTCTAATCATTTCCTTCTAGTGTCTTATACCACTGATAGTTCATACCAGGTCTGTACTCCAGTAGAACCCAATCCAAACTCTGATACACGAATACCTTTATTCGAATGAGGAAGTGATCTAATAACACCCGATATTGAGTTTATTATTGTTTGGTAATTAAGTTATATCTGATACAGGGTCTTGTATTGAGTCGCAAACAAGCCTAGTACAATCAGTAAACAAGAGGTCAGAAAATCCAATAATAAACATCAGTACTGTCTGATATTTCAATCATCTTCCTATCAGCATCTCACACCACTAGTAGTCCTTACTAGGATGTGTATTCTAGTAGAACTCATTTGGATTTGATATGTGAGTACCAGTATCCGAACGAAGGAGAGACCAAATATCCCATGTTCCTATTATTATTATTGTTACGTGTTAGGTGCTGGATCAGAAGGGCAAAAAAATTACAGACGTAGTAGTGGATACCTAGAGGTGGCCCACACAGATACTAAGAGGTGGCCCCCATCACTGTGTGGTGTGACACTTTGCTCTGTGTGGCACTTAGCTTTATACCTTATGCATTCTGGGTAACAGGGGCAAAGAGGACGCAATGTGCATACGCAGAGGTGCCCCCCACGGATACCAAGAGGTGGCCCCACCACGTGTGTGGTGTGGCACTTGCTCTGTGTGACACATAGCTCCACTCGCCATCCCTCTAGATTCGGTACAAGAGATGTACTACTGGTTAAAAGTCAGGAGTCAGATATCAGTTGTAGGATGATTAACAATTCAAGTGACAGGAGACAACATGATAAATGTTAGTACATCAAGTGAAAATACGTCAAGTTATACAGGAACAATACTGATATAAGAGATTGGTTCGAATACCAGAAAACCGTGCAGTCTCTAAAAAACAGTATAAGTAAGATTTCAAACTCTTCACAATCATTAATAGAAGAATAGATAAACTACCAAGCAGGCAATTAGCAAGCAAGCGAACATCCAAGCAGAGCTAAGCAATCTAGAGGTGCGGACAGCAAACAATGTTTAATCACTAGAGAGCTTGACGGAGCTACTAGAATGACTCGGCTTAAAAGACGAGTCTAAAATCTGACAGAGTTCCGCCTATACGAATCTAGTTATGAAGCACCGAGCGCTAAGCATGCCTTCCACGAGGAGGATGAGAGACCTAATGGTCTAAGTGCACTTCTCTTTCAAGGAAGTGGGCGAGAGCCCAAAGGCTAGAGTACGCCCGGGGTCTAAGCGCACTCTCGGTATCTACCACGAAACCCATAAGGGTGCAAGGCCAAACACCTATTGGGTAGCCATCCCGGGAGTGGGTAGACACCCAGAGTCTGTACAAGGGTACCTGCATGAGAGGTTAGTACCACACGAACATACATATAAATGTGATAATATCTAGGCTACTGTGGAGTGGTGATGCCCGGAGGCTGAGAGTAGAGATCAGAGCCTAAATGACCACGAAGTGTTGGCCACGCATGGTATTAAAGCAGTAAAAGAATACATCTCAGGCATGGTATATGTATAGGAAATAAACTACCCTGGTAAAAATATTTGTCACAGGCATAAAACATGTACAATCCTGGGTACTTGGCCACATACAAATACAAAGGCACAACACAAGACAAAATATAAATAAAAATACAAATACAATTGAATACAGAATAAATTACAAGTTGACCCGTCGTAGCGGGGAAGCCCAAAGAGAGGTGAGGACACTTGCCTAATTCTCTAAGGAAAAGCCACGAAATCCCCGACTCTAAAACACGTGCACACGCGTATGGACACACCCACAGGATAGATATTTTTATAGAGAGAAAAATTAGAGAGAGAAAGAGATCCAGAGAGAGAAAGAGAGAGCTAGAGAGAAAGAGATCCACAGAGAGAAAGAGATCTAGAGGGAAAGAGATCTAGAAAGAGAAAGTGATCTAGAGAGATAAAGCCAAAGAGAGAGGACAGGAGAGAGAAAGAGAATAAAGAGAGAGGGGCTCTGCACCCTCTCTGCTCATACAGCCAACTGGCCATGAGCCAGCGGCGCCGGCCACCCTAAGAAAGGAGGAAGATAAGAACTGAGGGGGTGATGGTGTTGGAGGTGATGGTTGGAGATGGAAATGATTTGATGGTGATGGAGATGAAATTAGAGAGAGTGGGAGATGGAGGAAGTAGTAGGGGATGTAATTGAGGAGGTGGAGGTAGTTTGGTGGTGATGGTATATTTGAAGAATTTGGAGGTGGAGAGAAGTGGTGGTGGTGGGATTTTGAAGGACATGATAGTGACTTTGGAGTTAGAGTGGCACCGGAGGGGGTTTAGTTAGTGGCGGCAGTGGCGCTGGGCCCAGGGCGGTGGTCACCAGGAGGAGGGAAGAGGGAAAGAAGGAGAGAGGGAGAGAAGGAGAGGAGGAAAAAGAAAGAAAAAGGAAAGGATAAAGAAAGAAAAAAAGAGAGAGAAATGTGATGGAAGGGAGTGATGGGACCGGACCATGTGGGGGAAGTGGGTCAGTAGGTGGTTGATTGGGGGGAAAAAGAAACGGAAAAAGAAAGAAATGAAAAGATTTCAAAACTTATAATATAGAAAAATATCGACTACTCTAGAAAAATCCCCAAAAATACTCAGAGGTAGAAAATATCACCTTGAGGAATCATATAAAATCAATTTTTAGAAGTAAAATCTCATTTTTAAATTAAAAATCTTGGAATCAACCAGTGATACTGGCCGACACCAAATCCGATCGAGTTTTAATAATTTAGAAAATTCCCCAAAAATACATTAAGGTAGAAATTATGATTCTAAAAAGTAATATGAAAGTAAATTTTAGAAATTCAACTCCATTTGTAAATTAAAAAATCCTGAATCGACCAGCGATACCGGTCGATACCGATTTTGAATATTTTGCAATTTAATTCAAAACAATTCCAAAAATCATGAAAAATTTAGAATATTGGAAAACGAGATTTGAAACTGAAATCGCTCAAATCAGACTGTTGAAAAGACCAAATTGAGTAATACACTATGATCGGATTCTCAGTTCAGACTAGGGCTGACTTCGAGTACACGAAATCCAGATCCAATGCAAAATGGTCGCATAAATATCCATAAAACAAAGATAAATACAGGAACTAAATGAAAAAATATGATTACAAATCTAAATATGTAACTAAATACGTATTCCAGGAATGGGGTGTTACAAATCATGATCTCAACATTTAAAAACCCTAAAAACTTATTTTTGTTAGGTTTCAAATATTCTACACTTCATCCTTTTTCCCCTACTTGATGCATGGTAAAATGTATTCAAAACTGATTTTTGATTTAAAATACTTTAAATAATATAAATCAATTTCAACAGAGTTAATCTTGTATTCGAATGTCTGATGTTGGTATTTGAGTGGGAAGGATTCAGCTTCGAATCCTTCGGAATAACATAAGTCTATCTCTGTCATATATAGGGATAGACTTGTTAGGGTTATAACATGAATACATCGTGAAGGTTGATTAATGTCAGATCTATCAGTTTTCTTTTCTGGATCTGTTTTGAGTCCAAGTTGGATTCAAGTTTTGTTTTCTGTATTCTGATTGATGGAGTTTGTTTAGGATTAGGAGAGTTCTATAGTCTATAAGTAACCCCTTAGGGACGGCCTGTAGGATCACCCAGAGGGGGGGTGAATAAGTGATGGCTAATCTAATGGTCACTAAATGAACAAATAATACGGAAATAAAAAACTATAATGACCTAAACTAAACTCTTACACTAAACACCATGTATAACACAAGAGTGTTGCCGAATTCCCCGTGAAGGGCTCTGGACAAACTCCTCTAGATTCCCCTAGATAAGGGTTGAGGTGCCGCATTGGCTCTCTTGGTTAAATACAAGTGTTAGCAAACAAACCCAAGCATGTATATCAATAAAGCACAATATGAATATCAAGCATGTAAGGATAAGCACAATAATAGCATGCAAGATATAAACAAGAGACAAAGAGAGAGAGAGAGAGTGAGCAATCGCAAACACAAGAGATTTGTTTCGAGGTTCGAGCACACTTGCTCTACATCCCCGCCTTCGACACACGAAGGATTTCCACTACAATCGATCCCACCGGATCACTCGGTGCCGCAACACCTACAACTCTCGGACTCTCTAGCCCGTACACACCGCAAGCCCACCGGCTCGCCGAGACCGCACCTCAAACAATAAGTTCGCACCCGAACTCGAAACACCGAGTCCCCACTGGGACCCAAAACAATGCGAACACACACGTCCGCCTCCTCAAAGAGCAAAGATGAACTTTGGCGATCACAACTCTTGATCACCTAAAATCCTCTCACAACAAACTCCCTATAGGTAGATATAGTAATGGATAGCTCAAGTGTTGTGTGAGAAAACAAGGATGAGAATGGTGGAGGAAAACTCAAAGAATCACTTTTAACACTCTTGATAAAAACTCCCCTTTTGATTGGAAATATTTGCTCTAAAACAAGTGGAGAAAACCTCTTAAAAGAGTTGGGAAAACTGGTGAAAATTCACTTGAAAATCTTGTAGAAAACAGCCCCCAAATGGCCCAATTTATAGGGCTCCAAAAACTACCCGTTGGAGGTCTGTCAGAACTGTTGGTCGACCGCCCGGTCGACCGGCCAACGGTCATATTTCAGACCGTTGTGCCATCGGTCGACCGGTCAGTCGACCGAGGCCAAGATACAGAGAGCAAGTCTCACTGTCCGGTCGACTGCTCGGTCGGTCGGGGCCTTTCCAGAGAGCAGAGCTCTCTGGACGGTCGACTGGGTCGGTCGACCGGCCTCCTGCCAGAACTGGCGTGCACGTCTGTGCACGTCGGTCGACCGTGACGGTCGGCCGACTTCAATCTGCGGTCGATCGTCCCGGTCGACCGGCTGAAGCCAGGAAACAAATGTTAGGGATTAAAAACTTGGTCTTTTGATTCAAATGAAATCCCATAAAATACTGAAAAATCTACAAAAATAGTTTTACCAATATACTTTGATAAACAAACATGCTTGCACAAAATCAAGGCATGTTACAAATGTTTTGGACTATTTTGTAATATGGAAAAATTGGCTCAATTGAAAACAGTATTTTTCCAAACTTTATTTTTCCAAAACATCTCCAAATACAAAAACAAGATATTTAAACAACTTTGAAAGCATATGGTGTATGGATATGATCTACTACACAAACATGGTGAAATATCTATGTTTTTGACATTATGCACTAAACATGATTTTGAATAAAACATGTAAACTTGAAAACCAAAAATCAAACATGTATTTTCTAAAATAGAAAATCTTTTGTAAAAACAAAACTATCAAGAGTGTGTGTGTATATGTATACTTGAGCAATCTACCAACTATTCTATCCTTTACATTTTATCTAAAACAAAATCTTCTAAAAAACAAACCTAGACACAAGTCTTCATCTTCTTAAAGTCTTCACTTGAAGCCTTCTCATCTTCTTGACTTGGTCCAAACACGATCCATAGAGCTAGACTCCTCTTGAGTACTTGATGTGGTCTTGATGCACAAGCTCTTGAATCAAACCGTGCTAGCTCCAAAACTTGACTTTAAATCCTTTGTTGAAGCTATGCACCTACTAAGATCTTGATCATAAATCTGTCACTAATTAAACACAAGATCATTAGTACTATAACTACATGAGTTGATCATCATCAAAACTAGAGTGATGGGCCTTTGGGCCAACAGTCTCCCCCTTTTTGATGATGACAAAACTCATGAAGTTATATATGCATGGATTAAAGTAAAGCTTCAAAGAAGCTCCCCCTTAACTCATGCATAACAAATAAACAAAAAATATGCAATGTATGGCATGTATGCAGAGCTAGGAGATAAATTGTTTATGAGCATTCATTAAAACAAATCAAATCAAATTCTTTTCTCCTATTTGCAAAACAAAACATATATGCATAAACAATCCTTTTTCACAAAACATATATGCATAAACAATCATTTTTCACAAAACATGCATATAAATTCAAAATCTTTCTCCCCCTTTTTGTCAATCATCAACAAAGGGGTAAAAAAACACAATCAACAAATTTTTCTCCCCCTTTTTGTCATAAACAAAGAGACCAATAAGGGGTGTAAACAAATAAGTCAATAAAAGGTTATATGCGATATACATTCATGAAGAGGAAGATGTTAAGTTAGCTTCCTACACATATGCATTACATGAAGAAGGGATGACAAGCCCCAATTCACATAACACATATTATGTAATGCATAAGAGGAGATGTGAAGCTCCCCCTACACACGTGTATCACATAGAGAAGAGTTGTCAAGCTCCTTAATATACAATACACTCAACATGAATCTATATGTAGAAGAGATATTAAGCTCTACTTGCATATAGGCAATACAAATAAAAAATTTAATTTTTCTTATAAAACAAAATTTGAATTTTCTCAATAAAACAAATCTGAGAATTTTTCCTAAAATTTTTATTTTCTTATCATAAACAACTTTGTGCTTTAAACATGTAAAATAATTTTAACTCAAGCACAAATAACTCATATATATGTATGAAAAATGAGTATACCAAATGAAATTGATACATACATATATAAGAAAACAAAATATGAGTATATATAAAAATAGAGTCAAATTGATACCAATTGAAACGATTTAATGATACCAATTGAATCAATAATAGGATCATGTATATATCTCATAAACATTGAAGAATAAATAACTAGTTAAATTAATTTTTGAAAAACTAGTTAAAGATCCTTCAAAAACATGAAACAAAATCATATGTTTTCATGAATCATACTAAATACATAAAAGTTTAAGCACTCATGGTCCATAAAGCTCAAAAATAATCATGAAACAAAGTCATGAATAAACAAATAAGGTGTGAGTGTTCAAAAATCATGTAACTAGCATTTTCATGAAAATAGTCAATGAAGCTCAAAAAGATCAAAACAAATTATTCATTTTATTTTATCAAACAAAATATGAAAATTTATTTTTCATTAAAAACAATAAACTTCTAGGTATATGTATGATTTATCTAAATCTAACAATATGCATACATATCCCAAATATAAAATGAGTCTATTAATAGTATTTGCATGAAGGCAAGAGACTCAAAAAGAATATACATGTATATTTATTATATTTGAATAAAAATTACATATACATGAAGTAAAACATGAAAATGACAAAACAAGTATAAATGAAAGAATCATCAAAACTAGCCTATATATGTGCATATAGTGGGTACAAATGAGCATGAAGTGCAAACATATATGAATAAATTTGTTCTCACTATTTGTACATGTATAAATACAAGTTTTGATAAAAACTACATTTAAACTAGTATTTACCACATGAAGCACAAAAACATGAACATGCTATATGATGTCAAAAATGAATAAGCATGTAAATAAACTAAGAGTTTAGAAATAGTTACCAACTAAGGAACTATGTTTCAAAACTCCAAACATGGTGGTTGACCCACCAACCTTCTTGATAGCGATGCATCTATAAATGTGTCCATCAAGTCCATGTGCATCCACCATCAAGGCACCATCTCTCTCACGTCGTGTGAGAGCCCTCACCTACATCAAAAATACAAGGTAGGGGTTTTGGTACCCATTTTCTTTTGGGTCCTTGGGGTTAGTCTTGTAAGGAACCCAAACATTTTTTTTTTAGCAAAATCAATATGATACATCTTATCAAAATAAAATTTTGCTAAATGGCCTTTGCGGCCATAATGTGTACATTTGTACACCTTAAGATGTTTATGTGTGAGTGTGATCATGACGTGCAACATAAGCATATGCATGATGATGATGTGCATGAATGCGTAGAGTTTGTTTCTTTTGAAACAAAGACTCCAATCTCTTATGATTAAATGCACATGAGCTCAAAGTTGAGCTCAAACAATTTATTTTATTTTTCAAAAATTTAATCTCAGTATTATCAATGGTGGCATGTAAAGCATGGTGAGAATGTGAAACATTTTTCTTATTCTTTTTAGAAAAACTTTCCTTTTCTTTTTCACAAAATTTTCTTTTTAAACAAGAGTTTTCTTGAAAAAACTTCTTTTTGTTTTTCACCAAAACAATTTTATTTTTTAAAGATGTGTTTCCTTCACATAAATCATTCAATTTAGACATCAAGGAAATATTCTCATTTTTCAAATCATCTTTTTCTTTTTCTAAACATGCAATATTATTTTTAAAAGAATCATTTTCCTTATGCATGCAATCAAACTTCTTTTTCAAGTTTTTATTTTTCTTTTTAATCATGTCATATTTCTCAAGAAGGAGTTGACAAAAAGTGCTAAGCTCATCATATGACATGTCATTATCTTCATCTACCTCGGATTCGGTAGTTACCTCAAGGGGGTTGTCCCCTTGGACCATATAGCACATGTTGGAGGTGTCGCTTCCAACATCCGAATCGCTCCCGGCATAATATAGATCCTTTTCGCCAAGGGAGGTGATGATGTTCCAAGCTACAAAAGCCGAATCAACATTAGCAACCCTAGATAAATAATCATCATTTAGGGTAGACTTTAAAGCATTTAGGGCTTTTGCATTAGCCTCATTATTCTTACTATTAACATATGAATCTTTAGTGGTAGCAAGATAAACATGAATGCCTAGGGCTTTGAGGTACATAGACATCTTAACCTTCCAAATTTGGATGTTAAGAATGTCAAACATGGGTGGTGACATGAAATCCATGGTGTGTGTACAAATAATGTGATTAGCCCAAAAATGAGGATCTTTAACTCTAGGTTGTAAGCCCAAATTCAGAGCACTTGGCTCTGATACCAATTGTAGGATCACCTAGAGGGGGGTGAATAGGTGATAGCTAATCTAATGGTCACTAAATGAACAAATAATGCGGAAGTAAAAAAACTATAATGACCTAAACTAAACTCTTACACTAAACACCACGTATACACAAGAGTATTGCCGAATTCCCGTGAAGGGCTCTGGACAAACTCATCTAGATTCCCCTAGATAAGGGTTGAGGTGCCGCGTTGGCTCTCTTGGTTGAATACAAGTGTTAGCAAACAAACCCAAGCATGTATATCAATAAAGCACAATATGAATATCAAGCATGTAAGGATAAGCACAATAATAGCATGCAAGATATAAACAAGAGACAAAGAGAGAGAGTGAGCAATTACAAACACAAGGGATTTGTTTCGAGGTTCGAGCACACTTGCTCTACATCCCCGCCTTCGACACACGAAGGATTTCCACTATAATCGATCCCACCGGATCACTCGGTGTCGCAACACCTACAACTCTCGGACTCTCTAGCCCGTACACACCGCAAGCCCACCGGCTCGCCGAGGCTGCACCTCAAACAATAAGTTCGCACCCGAACTCGAAACACCGAGTCCCCACTAGGATCCGAAACAACGCGAACACACACGTCCGCCTCCTCAAAGAGCAGCGATGAACTTTGGTGATCACAACTCTTGATCACCTAAAATCCTCTCACAACAAACTCCCTATAGGTAGATATAGCAATGGATAGCTCAAGTGTTGTGTGAGAAAACAAGGATGAGAATGGTGGAGGAAAACTCAAAGAATCACTTTTAACACTCTTGATAAAAACTCCCCTTTTGATTGAAATATTTGCTCTAAAACAAGTGGAGAAAACCTCTTAAAAGAGTTGGGAAAACTTGTGAAAAATCCACTTGAAAATCTTGTAAAAACAGCCCCCAAATGGCCTAATTTATAGGCTCCAAAAACTAGCCGTTAGAGGTCTATCAGAACTGTCGGTCGACCGCCGGTCGACCAGCCAACGGTCATATTCAGACCGTTGTGCTATCGGTCGACCAGTCGATCGACCGAGGCCAGGATACAGAGAGCAAGTCTCTCTGTCCGGTCGACCGCTCGGTCGGCCGGGACCTTTCCAGAGAGCAGAGCTCTCTGGACGGTCGACTGGGTCGGTCGACCGGCCTTCTGCCAGAACTGGCGTGCACGTCTATGCACGTCAGTCGACCGTGACGGTCGGCCGACTTCAATCTGCGGTCGACCGTCCCGGTCGACCGGCTGAAGCCAGGAAACAAATGTTAGGGATTAAAACTTGGTCTTTTTGATTCAAATAAAATCCCATAAAATACTGAAAAATCTACAAAAATAGTTTTACCAATATACTTTGATAAACAAACATGCTTGCACAAAATCAAGGCATGTTACAAATGTTTTGGACTATTTTTGTAATATGGAAAAATTGGCTCAATTGAAAACAGTATTTTTCCAAACTTTATTTTTCCAAAACATCTCCAAATACAAAAACAAGATATTTAAACAACTTTGAAAGCATATGGTGTATGGATATGATCCACTACACAAACATGGTGAAATATCTATGTTTTTGACATTATGCACTAAACATGATTTTGGATAAAACATGTAAACTTAAAAACCAAAAATCAAACATGTATTTTCTAAAATAGAAAATCTTTTGTAAAAACAATACTATCAAGAGTGTGTGTGTATATGTATACTTGAGCAATCCACCAACTATTCTATCCTTTACATTTTATCTAAAACAAAATCTTCTGAAAAACAAACCTAGACACAAGTCTTCATCTTCTTGAAGTCTTCACTTGAAGCCTTCTCATCTTCTTGACTTGGTCCAAACACGATCCATAGAGCTAGACTCCTCTTGAGTACTTGATGTGGTCTTGATGCACAAGCTCTTGAATCAAACCGTGCTAGCTCCAAAACTTGACTTTAAATCCTTTGTTGAAGCTATGCACCTACTAAGACCTTGATCATAAATCTGTCACTAATTAAACACAAGATCATTAGTACTATAACTACATGAGTTGATCATCATCAAAACTAGAGTGATGAGCCTTTGGGCCAACACGGCCTTCAATGTATTTTAAGAGAATCCAATGACTCTATAATTTCTGAGGGTGTAATTCATCTAGTTGAGAGATTCATGAGAGAAACTTAGCCACATGGGTTTGTTATTCTTGGTGACCATCAAGGGCTTATAATCTTCTTATCATGAGGCGTAAGTAATTCTTATTGTACTCCCCAAAGTTTTAATAAAGTTTCTCCCCTTATCTCATGGACGTACACATGATCTGTTTGATCAGTGGAACCACGTTATATTGTTTATTGGCTTTCTATCTATTTTAAAATATTTTCTTCTCCTCCTCTTCACGTTGCCTTAATAGATCCTGTGGTTTGTTTTCGCTGTGCCATCCCAGTCGACCCGGTCGTGGGGGTGTCTCCCCTGAATTCACAACAATTTGTATCTGAGAATACAGATTATTTAACAACAATTAGTATCAGAGAAAAGAAACTATAATATGTCTGCAATGATCTTCGATATTCAGAAGTTCGATGGAGTCATCAGTTTCAGCAGATGGCAGATTAGAATGATCGCCATCCTTACTCAGAGCGGGTTGAAGAAAGCACTACTTGGGGGAGAGAAAAAGCTTCAAAATATGAAGAAAGAAACTTATCAGGAGTTAGATGAGAAAGCCCTTACAACTATTCAGCTTTGTTTGGTGGACAAAGTGTTGGATGAGTTTTCTACAGAGAAACAACATCCTTGTTGTGGGAGCGACTTCAAGACCACTATTTGAAGAAGTCGTTGGCGAGTTAGTTGATTCTGAAGGAAAGTCTCTTTCTTATCTGCATGCATGAAGGTACACCTATCTAGTCTCACATTACAGAATTTTCTTCTATTATCAATAATTTAGATAAGACAGAGGTAAAGATAGAAAATGGGGATCAAGCACTTCTATTACTCTGTTCTTTACTTTCTTCATATAAGAGTTTTAGGAAAGCTATCATCTATGGAGGCAAGTCAACAATCAAGGTCAATGAGATCAATGAGTATTTGCTCAATAAGGATAAAATTGATATTCAGTTGACGGGTAAGTCTCATCATGAAGATTCTGGGCAAGTTTATTATTCAAGAGAGAAGAGTAATAATGAAAATTCCACGAGTAACTCAAAACACAAGAATTTGACGTGCATTTATTGTCACAAAAAGTTACACATTAGATCTGAGTGTTAGCTTTGAAAGAAAAAATAACTAGATACTAATGTCACCAAACTGGTTGGAGGATATGAAGAACAGTGCGACGTTCTATCTGTTACAGACAGATCAGGTAGTAATAAAGATATATGGATCATAGATTCTGGATGTTCACAGCATATCAGTTTCAATAGGAAGATGTTCTCTTCATACACTTTGGTTCAAGGGGGAGAAGTGTTGATGGGGAATTCTGCTACAAGCAAGATGACTAGCGAAGGAACAATCCATTTTCAGTCTTATGATGAATGCATCACTATTCTTCAAGGCGTTCATCATATTCCCAAATCAAGGTACAATCTCATCTCTCTTGGAACCCTACAAGGGTTAGGGTTCTGTTTTAGCTCTAAAGGTGATCTTATAAAAGTTTTCAAAGAGGCCCATGTGATGTTTCAAGCCGAATATGTCGGCAATGTATATATGTTGCAAAATTCAGAAGTTATAGTTGGTGGATTACAGTTATCCTCGGCTTCAGAAGCGGCAGTTATGGAACAACCAGAGACTATGATGGTTTCGAGCACGGATGTTCAGTTGTACCCCGAAGAGAGATTGGGAGTAGGAAAGCAACAAGATAATCCAAATCATTACTCCTATGGTGGAGCAAATTCTCATAGATCTTATGTAGATCAAGAAGATCGTTGAGTAATAAAGTTCAGGTTGGTCCCGAACTTATTTGACCCATAAGGGGGTTATGGAGAAGAGGGAGTGAGATGGAGATGAAGTCAAGTTTATTCAATTGTGCGTGGATGTGAGCACACGGAACATGGTGGCTATTCTCGGACTTGGTCGTATTCAAGTCAAGAGGGAGATAGTTAGGATTATGATGTGAATACGTTGTGAAAGTTGATTAATGTCGGATCTGGCAGTCCTTTTCTGGATCTGTTTTGAGTCCGAGTTGGATTCAAGTTTCTTTATTTTGATTGATGGAGTTTTTTTAGAACTAGGAGAGTTCTATGGTTTACAAATAACCCCATAGGGATGACAATTAATATATTCCAAGAGAATCCAATGAATTTGTAATTACTAAAGGTGTAATTCATTTAGGTGAGAGATTCATGAGAGAAGCTTAGCCACAAGGGTTCGCTGTTCTTGATGACCATCAAGGGCTTGTAATCTTCTCAGCCTGAGGTGTAAGTAATTCTTATTGTACTCCCCCAAAAGTTTTAATAAAGTTTCTCTCTCCTTCTCCCATCGACATACACATGATCTGCTTGATCGGTGGAACCATGTTATATTGTTTGTTAGCTTTCTTTCTACTTTGGAATATCTTCTTCTTCTCTTCTTTATGTTGCCTAAGTAGATCTTGTAATTTGTTTCTATTGCGCCACCCCAGTCGACCCGGTCTTGGAGGCATCTCCTTTGAATTCACAACAATTGGTATCAGAGTATACAGATTGTTTCACAACAAGACTTGGGTCTATGCGAAAGGATTCGAGCCCCAATCCTTCCCACTCAAACTCAATCCCACGACATTCAAATACAAGATCTCCTCCATTGAAGTTGATCTACATTGTTTAAAGTAACTAAAAATAAAAAAAAATCAAGTGGTTTGAATACTTTTTGCCCTTCCAACAAGCAGGCGCAAAATGGACAGTCGAAATAGTGAGATGACTAGTTTAACGGTGTATAATATTTGAAATCTAAAAAAAATTGATATGCGAGTTTTTTAAATGTTTAGATCATGATCAAATGGTCAGATCGAGAATTTATATGTCTAAAGTCAAAGATCTAAGTAAAATACTATTTTCGGCCGTTCATTTTGCGCCCACTTGAGGATAGACAAAAAGTATTCAATGCACTTGAATTTTGATTTTTTGTTACTTTAAACAATGTAGATCAATTTCAACAGAGTGGATCTTGTATTTGAATATCGTGAGATTGAGTTTGAGTGGGAAGGATTCAGGCTCGAATCCTTCCTCATGTACCCAAGTCTATCCCAATATATATATATATATATATATATATATATATATAATATTTTGAAATCCTTCCAGGTATCCGGGGCTCACAACGCGGACAACAAGTGTATCCCACGACTAGTCCTACGGGTCTCGCGTACTCCACGCCCAAGGGAAGTTTCCCTATGCATAATAGGGTAAGGCAGAGCCATTTGGCTTGTAGGTGCTAAATGTCCACTTTGGGCCTCGAACCCAAGTCACACGGGGAGCAAACCCAATGAGTTTCCACTAGAACACCAGTAGGGACCTATATATATATATATATATATATATATATATATATATATATATATATATATATATATATATATATATATATATATATATATATATATATATAAAAGAGAGAGAGAGAGAGGTATTTGCACCTTGCCACAAGTTAAGAGCTCTCTTAGCTTGCACCGCTGCCCTGATCGCAGTCTTAAAAAATTTCAAATATTCTTAGTCTAATTAGCACTGCGATCATGGTATCAGTCCTCACAAAACACTGCGACCATGGTAGTAATCTTTAAAAAAACACTCATCATGATAGCGTTGCGACCGGGATTTGTGGCTGAGATTCAGCCACGTCGCCGCCAGCTGAGATACATTTTTCTCATGCGCGCGCGTACGCACACACACACATAGAGAGAGAGTTACGTCATTCCAGAAGGATTCAAGGCCGAATCCTTCCCACTCAAATACAACCTTATGACATTCGAATACAAGATCCATTTTGTTGAAGTTGATTTATATTATTTCAAGTATCTATAAATCAAAAATCGAGTATTTTAAATATTATTTGTCCATGGATCAAATAGGAAAAAACAGACGACCTAAATAGTGAGTTGATTAGTTTAATGGTTTAGAACATTTGAAACCTAATAAAATTAGTTTGTAGGGGTTTCTAAATATTTAGATCATGATCAAATGACTGGATCGAGAATTTGTATATCAAAGACATGATCTAACCGACTCACTACTTTTGAACGTCCATTTTACGTCATTTGATGGATTGGCAAAAAGTATTTAAACACGTGATTTTTTGTTTTTTAGTTATGCTAAATAATACAGATCAACTTTAACGGAGTGAATGTTATATTTGAATGTTAGATATTAGTATTTGAGTGGGAAGGATTTGAGCTCGAATCCTTCCGGAATGACACAAGTCCATATATATATATATATATATATATATATATATATATATATATATATATATATATATATATATATATATATTGTGTGTGTGTGTATATATATATATGTATGTGTGTGTGTGTAGAGAGAGAGATGGGTACATATGGAAAGATTTGAGCCCGAATCCTTCCCACTCAAACTCAATCTCACGACATGCAAATACAAGATCCACTCTGTTGAAGTTGATCGACATTGTTTAAAGTAACTAAAAATAAAAATAAAGTGTTTTGAATACTTTTTGCCCATCCATCAAGCGACACAAATAGATGGGCGAAAGTAATGAGTTCGTTAGATATATGTCTTTAGACATATCAATTCTCGATCTGGCCATTTAATCATGATCTAAACACTTAAAAACCTTTACAAATCAATTTTTGTCAGGTTTCAAATGTTCTACACTTTAAACTAACCAAATTACTATATAGGCCATCTGTTTTTCTCCTACTTGATGCATGAGTAAAATATATTTAAAATACTTGATTTTTGGTTTATAAATACTTGAAATAATATAGATCAACTTCAACGGAATGGATCTTGTATTCGGATGATGTATGATTGTATTTGAGTTGGAAGGATTCGGGTTTGAATCCTTCCAGAACTACACAGTTCATTTCTCAATATATATATATATAATATATATATATATATAGACTTGTATCCTTTCAAAAGGATTTGATCCCGGATCCTTCCCACTCAAATTCAACCCTCCAACATTCGAATACAAGATCCACTCCGTTGAAGTTGATCTATACTATTTCAAGTATCTATAAACCAAAAATCAAGTGTTTTAAATACTTTTTGCCCATCCATCAAGTAGGGGAAAAACGGACGGCCTAAATAGTGAGTTGGTTAGTTTAACGGTGTAGAACATTTGAAATCTAACAAAAATTAGTTTATAGGGGTTTTTAAATGTTTAGATCATAATGAAATGGTCGGATCGAGAATTTGTATGTCTAAAGACATAGATCTAACCAACTCGCTACTTTCGGCCGTCCATTTTTCCCCTACTTGATGGATGGGCAAAAAGTATTTAAAACACTTGATTTTTGGTTTATAGATACTTGAAATAGTATAGATCAACTTCAACGGAGTGGATCTTGTATTCGAATGTTGGAGGGTTGAATTTGAGTGGGAAGGATCCGGGATCAAATCCTTTTGAAAGGATGCAAGTCTATATATATATATATATATATATATATATATATATATATATATATATATATATATATATAGAGAGAGAGAGAGAGAGAGAGAGAGAGAGAGAGAGAGAGAGGGGGAGAGAGAGAGACTTGTGTCATTCTGGAAGGATTCGAGGCCAATCCTTCTCGCTAAAATACAGCATCCGATATTCGAATATAAGATTCACTCTATTGAAGTTGATCTATATCATTTCAAGTATTTATAAATCAAAAATCAAGTATTTTGAATATTTTTTTCCTATGCATCAAATAGGAAAAAATGAATGGCCTAAATAGTGAGTTGGTTAGTTTAACGGTGTAAAACATTTGAAACCTAACAAAAATTGGTTTGTAGGGGTTTTAAATGTTTAGATCATGATCAAATGGCTGGATCGAAAATTATATGTCTAAACATATAGATCTAACAAACTCACTACTTTCGGCCGTCCATTTTGCACCACTTGATGGATAGGCAAAAGTATTCAAAGCACCTTATGTCTACTTTATAAATACTTGAAATAATATAGATCAGCTTCAACGTAGTGAATTTTATATTCAAATATCGGAGGGTTATATTTGAGCTAAAAGGATTCGGGATTCCTTTCGGATTGACACAAGTCTTTCTCTCTCTCTCTCTCATATATATATATATATATATATATATATATATATATATATATATATATATATATATATATTGAAAAGTAAAAGTAATTTTATTGTTAACAGGAATAATGTTACAGAAATGTACAAGGCTAGGCTACTCTGACTCACAAATTTCAGATAACTATAGGGGGGGAGAGGACCCTGACCGTCACCTTCCACTATATAGTACACCAAGAGAAGGACTAGATTAACCCAAAACCTCTAATGTATTACAGTTTGTTTCCATTAACTCAAACAACTCAATCTATTACATAGAGTACTGATTTACCTTTTCCATTCTCTCAAACAACTCTGCTTTGGTGATTGCTAGGACCAATTGCTTAGTATTTCTTGCTCCAGGGCAGAATTGGATTCTTTCCAGTGGCAAGTTTGCATTAGCACTAGGATGTCTTCATAAAGTCTTCTAAAGAGCTTGATTTTATGCAGTTGCTCTTGCTGGAATATTCTTCGGTTTCTTTCTTGCCAGATATGCCACACAACTGCAGTTAGGACTAGCCTTGATAGTATATAAGTTTTTTTTTTGGCGCTAAAACTTCTTTTGATTTCCTCTGCTTCTGCGTGTAGGCTGATATGATGAGGGGGTAGCTAGAGTTTAAGCTTACACAAAGACCATATGTAGGAGGAGTAGGGGCAGTTGAAGAATAAATGGTGAGTTGTTTCAGTTTCTGAGTTACATAACACACAAAAGTCTTGCTCAACAATCCCATAACGCTTCAACCTGTCCCTACTAAGAAGTTTGTCCAATAAAGCTCTTAAAAGACAGGTAGACATTTTAGGGCAGTAGTGTGGATACCAGACAACTGAGGCCAATTCAAATGCAGTTGAAGACTGTCTAACCTCATTCAAGGCTGACTTTAGTGTGAATAAACCTGAAGAGTAAGGTCCCCAATGCCATTTGTTATCAGTGTAGTGCATATGGCTTAACATGAATTGCCTTATCTGACATAGCTCTTTCCATGACATAGAATTCATAGGATGAACTGGAGCATTCTCAATAGAGTAGAGCTTTTTATAGTGCATTCTCATCCACTTAGCCCATATTGTGTCAGTTGCACAATAGGTCCAGAAATGTTTGCAAGCAAAAGTTTTGTTAACTACCTGAAATGATCTAAGTCCCATGCCCCCTTCACTTCTTGGCTTGCATATAGATTTCCAGCTCCACGCGTGCATTTTTTCTTTCCAGAGAAAGTTGGCACACATACTATCCAATTCTCTACAGACCGAAGTTGGCAGCTGATAGGCTTGGATCCAATAAGAAATAATGCCATGTATGACAGACCTTATCAGTTTGATTCTGCCTAGAAAAGAGTGTCTGACTTCTCCAACCTTCGAGCTTTTCTTTGCATTATCAATAAGAGAGGAGAAGTGTCTGTGCTTCAAGTATTTTTCTGATAAAGGCATGCCCAAGTACTTGGTGGGTAGGAGTCCCTCAGGAAACCCAATGATAGCTTTTAGTTCTTCTCTGCAAGAACATCCCTTGCTAAAATATATCTTGCTTTTTTGAATGTTGATAGTGAGACATGTATTAAGCTTCAATTCTTCTAGCATGTACGCATGGTGAGAAGAGATAATTTATTAGCTTTAAGAAAGACTAACATATCATCTCGAAGAGGAGATGAGTCACAAAATTATGAACATCTCTTCTTATAGACTCAATCCTCCCCAAGGCCAGAGCTACATCCATTTGGATTGACCAAAACTCCATGCGAGTACAAAGATGTAGGGAGATAAGGGGTCACCTTGTCTGATTCCTCTGTTGCTTGTGAAGAACCCAATGGGGGATCCATTTAGTAATACAGAGAAAGTTGGAGTGGATAGGCATTCCTTTATCCAGGCAATCCATTTTTCAGGAAAACCCATACATTCCATGATGAAATAGACAAATTCTTTATTTAAATTGTCAAAGGCCTTGTGCAAGTCTATTTTGAGACAACAACTTTTAGGAGCATTCCTCTTATTAAAATCTCTCACACGTTCGTGTGCAAGCAAGCTGCAATCACTGATTTGTCTACCCCTCAGAAAAGCACTTTGGTTTGCTGAAACTAGATCTTTAGTTACATCTGCAATCTATTACACATCACTTTTGAAATGATCTTATAGAGAGTGTTGCAGCAGGATATAGGCCTGAAATCAGCAAGTTTAGAGGAGTTAGTGACTTTAGGAACCAAAGTAAGGAAGGTGTGATTTACCTGTCTGAGGAATTGTCCTTTATCAAAGAAGTTCATTACTGCTTTAGTGGTATCTTTACCCACAACATCCCAGTACTTTTGAAAGAAAGTGGCATTGAATCCATCAGGTTCAGGTGCCTTGTCTGGATCCATTTTGAAGACAATATTTTTATCTCTTCTTGAGTGATTGGTCTCACTAACTAGCTCTTGGCTTCTTGAGTTAATTGCTTCTTCACTGACCCACAATATATATATATATATATATATATATATATATATATATATATATATATATATATATATATATATATATATTTTTTGATGCATACATATTATAGGTCAGTAGCTGGGTTGGTTATAAGTAGACATCGTAGGTTGGAAAACACTGAGAGATGTTGAAAGGAAAACTGAATTCACCCAACCAAACTCTGTACCTATCAACTTTCCTCAAGTAGCATTTGTTAGCAGGGGCGGCTCAATCTCTAGGCAAATGAGGCAGTCGCCTAGGGTCCCCAAACATAACGGGGCCTCCAAAATTATAGTGTAAATTAGTATTTAACTAAAATAAGAAATATAAAATATAGAAAATATTTTTATTTGTTCAAGTGGGCGTTCCGGAGTGGTTATTGGACATGACTAGAAATTGTGTGGGCTTTGCCTGTGCGAGTTTGAATCCTTTCATCCACGCTTTTTTGATTTTTTTTTTGCCTTTTCATTTTTATATTAACAGGAAAAGCATGTGTTTCTTTCACTTTTCCAAGCTAATATCCTCCACTCCCTATAACTATTTAATTATAATTAAAGAGGAGTCTCTTCCACTTTCTCAGTTGTCTTTTTCACTTTCCCTAACTATTTAATTATAATTAGAGAATTTTTCAAAATTAAAACTCTCTCTGTAGCCCCGCTCTTCACCGCCCCCGTCACCCAGACCTCAAACTGATGGCAGGACCTGCAACTGCTCTATAGAAAAAGATACATTAGCAAAATTTGAATACAAAAACTTAATTAAAAATTTTGCATCTTAAAAAGCTAGAAGAATTATTTTTCAATAAAATAATAATTAAATAAAATATTAGTTAAATATTAATTATTTTTTAAAGTATATTTTAAAAGTGCCCATTTGAAATTTTCGCCTAAGGTCTCCCTAAAAATTGAGCCGCACCTGTTTGTTAGCCTACTTGCTTCCCCTCTCCTCTACTTCCCTTAAAATAAAAATAAAAGATAAAAATAGCACCGACAACTGTTATAACAATCTCCTAACTCTCTACAAAGAGAAAGCTAGCTTCTTTCCTCATTCTGTTATTTTCAGCTTCAAATCTAACAAAAGAACTACCCAATATCATCACAACAGAGTTCTATAGTTTCTTCTCTTGTGCTCATTTTCCATAAATCTCTCTCTCAATTTACATAGATGTGCACAAGAGGTCATTGGAGGCCATCCGAAGACGAGAAGCTCAAGGACCTGGTGACCTTACACGGGCCTCATAACTGGAACTCCATAGCCCAAAAGCTTAAAGGGAGATCAGGTATACGCAATACGTATATTCAAATATCGATCTTATTGTTGTGACCAATATGTTATCATTAATAACCTAATGGAAAAAAAACTGGTGCAGGGAAGAGTTGTAGGCTGAGATGGTACAATCAACTAGATCCAAGGATCAACAGAAGCCCCTTCAATGAAGAGGAGGAGCACAGACTGATTGCCGCTCAGCGGGTCCATGGGAACCGGTGGTCTGTCATTGCCCGGCAGTTCTCAGGGCGCACCGATAACGCAGTCAAGAACCACTGGCACGTGATCATGGCGCGAAGGTCACGGATAAGATCTAGGTTTCACAGTAGGAAACATCTTCAGATCCTAATGAGAGAAGAATGTTTTAGTGAGGACAACCTCACTATAAGAAACTGTGAGCCGAGTTCGGTTGTTGATCATAACCATCATCATGGCTACTGGTCTGACACATATTGTGAAGGTAACAAAGAAGCAATTGATGTTTACTCTCTGATTATAGATTATTTTGTTTAGCCAAAATGTTTGCTAGAAATGAGATTTTATGGTGTGTTTTATTGCTGCAGATAGAGGTGGGGAGGGTTCGGTCGAGTTTCATGACTTCCTCCAAGTAAACAGTGATTCCAACGACACTGGAGTTTATAAGAAAGAGGAGAACAAGGAAAAAGAGAGCGAAACCAATGTTCCTTTCATAGACTTCTTTGCCACAGAAAGCTGTTGAAAGATACTAATATGTAGCAATGAAGAATTCTACAGAATTTCTGTGCTTAGTTGTGCAGTACTGCATATGTAAAACCAACAATGTACTGCCTGGCTCCATACTAATGTGAACATATAAATGGAAGAAAGATTATGTAGCTTGCATGATAATTCAATTGTTTATATATGGTAATTCGATCTCCTTGGAATGTATTTTTATTCTACGAAATCAAATGATCCTGTGCTTATAGAAGATCGATGTCCCTATGTTAATTCTTTTATTTTTTGGGAAGATGTTAATTCACTATATTTTGAGGAGTACAGCATGTGAAGAAATTTATCATAACTCTAACGGAATTAAATCCATACACGTGATATTAAATACCGGACATGGATTATGTGGAAGTGTACCTTGGTTCGTTTACTAGAATTCTTCTTCGAAGGATGAAGACGTCTCGATGGTGGAGCACGCTACAACAACTCTGATGCGAGCAGTGCCCAACACTCTTCACGAACCAAGCAGTTGCAGAGTAATGGTGGAAGAGGGAAGAGGGATGGTGTGTAATCTGTGGAGAAGGAGGCCCTTCACCTCCTTATATAAAAGATGGCACAAACCCTAGTCTTACTCCCCATGCAATCTCCTTAACCTAGGTTAAATCTCATCCTTATTATTGAGATCCGACGTCCCACATTTGGTGCCTTAACCTTGTCCATATATGAATCAGGTTCATAATGAGCTTGGTACTGGGCCAAGCCCCATAGACCGTCCACCAAATCTTACATACTCTCCCTCACACAATGGTGGGATGTATCCTCATCTTGTCTTCATTCCAACTACTAATCTCTTATCATATTGTCTGTTGGCTCATGTGACCATCAAAGACCACCTACAAATGGTGAGCCACTGAGCTACAAACTCTTCTAACGAGCGAGAACAACTCTTCTAACCTTTGAGAACAACAAGTGAAGGTCATGACTTACGGATTCACCCGTCACCTCTTCAGATTGAATATTCCCAATCCTTCAATTAATTAAGGAGAATATTCACCCACCACGACAATAATCTGGTAAGATTCATACTTCACCTAAGCGAAGCTTCAGATGCAGACACTCTTCCAAAAGAAGTGTAGGTAATCTTCCTTTCACATTGCTGTCATTCCAAATAAAGGCAATTGTTTTCCTAATCACTTCTCGTCTAGCCGAATCAATCATGACTGCAGGGAGCGCGTTAAAGTAGCATCATTCCCTTTTAACCTTCTTGACACAACTGAATGTCTCTAGGAGTAAAGGTGAGCCACACAAGGAAAAAATTGTGTACTCAAAAAACATGGGCCCACACAGTAGCGAAGCAGGGATCTATTCGCCTACCCCAAATGGTGATGGTTGCTAAACACATGCAGTATAATTGCAAGCTATGGTAAAACAACTTCTTGAGCGCATATCATTCATTTTGACACTGTACAGAACTTAGTCCATTCGCGAGTCCATTACGCTTGAACCTACCACCTCCCACTTGGCAAGCGATCTTTTCACTTCCAGTCAAGGTGCACATTCGGCTATAAAACAAGTGTTAGCACAAAGGCCCTTCACCTTAGTTTTGATGATGACTAACTTATGAAGTTAAGTTACAAATGATCTTGTATTTATATAGTTTCAGTTATTGATCAAGATTTTAGTAGGTGTTTAGCTTCAACAAAGGATTCATAATCAAGTTTGGAAGCTAACACGTATTGATTTAAGAGCTCGCGCATTAAGATCGCATCTAGTACTCAAGAGAAGTCATGCTCTATGGTTCGTGTTTGGATCGAGTCGTCTTAGAGATGAAGATCGAAGAGAAGACTTGTATTTAAGTTTGTTTAATTTATTGTTTAGATCTTATGTGAAGATAGTTTAGTTTTGATATGCTCAAGTACACACACACAAGTTCAATAGTTTTTGGTTTCGATTTAACCGTTTTGGATTTTCAAGAATATATCTTTTAATTTCATGAATAGATTTCATCAAAATAAGTTTACATGGTTTATATGTATATTAGATTTCATCCATATACATTGATGATTCATATTATTTAGAAAAATTTATTTTGATGTATCTAGTTCATGGTTTTAAGTTTTGTCTTTATCAAAACTTATTTTGGGATTTATTGTAAAAAAACAAAGATATATAATTTACATGTGTATTGGATTCAATCCATATAATCTATGCTTCAAATGTGTTTCAAATATCTTATTTTTGTATTATACAAGTTTTGGCGAAAATGAATTTTCATTTCAAAATCTAAGTTTTGAAAAATACAATTTTCGGTTTAAGACTAAATTTCCATGCTTCAAAAATAGTTTAAATAATTTGTAATATGTGTTGATTTTTTATCACACATATTTGTACTTCAAATATTTACATGAACTTATTTTTGAGAAATTTATGAAGTTTTATGGGATTTTATAGGTATTTAAAAGCCAAGATTTTCTAACATATAACCTTATTCTAATTTGCCTGGCGGTCGATCAACCGGCCGACAAATCTAGCGGCTCGATCGATCAGACGATCGACCGATGTGTACAGTGATGGCCTAGAGGCCTTCCACTCTAGTTTTGATGATGATTAACTCATGTAGTTATAGTTTACTAATAATCTTGTGATATTTAGTTTCAGATATTTAACCAAGATATTAGTAGGTGATTAGCTTCAACAAAAGTGTTTTGGAACTTTCACATGGTGATTCAAGAGCCCGAGCGTCAAAGTTCATACATATCAGTCATTGGAGTCAAGCTCGGTGGATCACGTTTGGATCGAGTCGACTTGGAGACGACGCTCTACAAGAAAACTTCGGTACAGTGTTTAGTTTATGTTTTAGATCCATTGTTAAAAATTAGATAGTGTGATATACTCAAGTTCACAACACACACACTTGTTTAAGTTTCATGTTTTGATTTTTCGATTTTTGGTTTAACCGATCTTGGTTTTCATGAATAGATAGAATCAAAATAAGTTTACATGGTTTAATGTATATTAGATTTGTTCTATATACATCTATGCTTCAACTATTTAAACAAACTTAGTTTGATAGTCTATTTCATGAGTTTGGTGTTTTGATATTTTAACAAAACGTATTTTTGGATTTTTAAGTCAAAAACATTGATATATATATATATCTTTCATGTATATTGGATTATATCCATATACAACATGCTTCAAGTTATTTAAGTATCATGTTTTTGTATTTAGATGAGTTTTGGACAAAACGATTTTCCATTTCAAAAATCCAAGTTTTAGAAAATACGGATTTTGGTTTTCGGCAAAATTTGTAAGTCACAAAAATGGTTCAAATTGTTTTAAATATGTGTTGAATTTTTTCACACATATTTGTATACCAAAGTATTGTACTGAAACTATTTTTGTGGATTTTTAGAGATTTTATGGGATTTATTTGGTAATTAAATAACCCAGTTTTCAAGTTCTGTATTTAGCCCTGCCAGGCTCTGGCGGTCGACCGGGTCGGTCGATCGGACCCAGAGTCGGTCAACCGGACCGGTCTACCGACGTGCACAAGGACGTGCACGCAGGCCAGCCCCTTGGGCCGTTCGACCGAGCGGTCGACTGACTGAAGGCAACCCACTCTCGGGTTATCCCGGTCGACCGGGCGGTCGACCGGCCAGAGAGCCGTTGCACTCTGGTTCTAGGGGCGGTCGACCGGGCGGTCGACCGGTAGGCTCAACGGTCAAATTTTTGACCGTTGGCCGCTTGACCGTTGGCCGGTCAACCGGCCGATCGACCGGAAGGTCAAAATATACCTTTCTGCCAGGCAACGGGCAGATTCTGTTTTGGGCCTTTATATACCCCATCCATTGTTGGTTTTGGTTAAGATATTCAAGGAGAAAAATTTCATACTCTTTTAGTGTTTTTCAGAAAAAAGTTTTGGGATCAAAATCCTTATTCTCTATTTGTTTTTAAAGTGTTTGAAAATTCAAAGAAAATAGTCTTTTGGGAATTATTTTTGGTCTAAATATTCTATACCTATTTGAAGTTTTTCCCAAGTGATTTTCTTTATTCAAACACTTTATTTTCTCACACTCGAGCTTATCATTCTATCCTCTATATAGGATCTTTATTTTGTGGGAAAATAAGTTATTTGTGGTCTTTTGATCACCAAGTTATAAACCCTCCTACTTTGTGTTATCCCTCTTGTGTAGAGGTTGATTTTTTGGAGTGGTGGCTTTGTGCCCTATCCCTCTAGTGAGAGGTTGATTGGTTGTTTAACTTTGTGCCTATCCCTTAATTGTGAGGTTGATATTGTGGTTGGCTCCCTCTAGTGAGAGGTGGAGATTGTGTTTAGCCCCCTCTAGTGAGAGGTGGAGTTTGTGTTGGAATCCCTCAAGTGTGAGGTGATTGATTTGTATTGGCTAAGTGCCTACCCCTCTGATATGAGGTGGATTTTGTGTTGGTTGTGCCTTGCCTCTAATGAGAGGTTGTATTCGGTTGAGAGAGGAGTTGTGTACTCTCAGTTGTATTGCCCCAAATCCTCAGTGGAGGTTCCCTGTGTGGGAGTCCTGTGTGGACAAGTTAGTGGAAATCCTTCTGTGAGAAGGCGGGGACGTAGAGCTATGTGCTCGAACCTTGAAACATATCCATGTGTTAGCGATTGATCCACTTTCTCTAACTCTCTCTCTTTTACTATTGTGTCTTGCATCATTTCATATTGCTCATTCATAAATTATATGCTTGGCTTGTTTGTCTGTGCCTCACTTGTGTTTAACCACGAGAGCTTCATATAGCACCTCAACTCTTATTCAGAGGAATCAAGAGGAGTTAGTCCAGAGCCCTTCACCGGGAATTCGGCTACACTCGTTGGTTACATTAAGTGTGTTGCTAATTTAGTTTTTAATTTTCGCATTTTGTTCATTAGATTAGCCGTACACCTATTCACCCCCCTAGGTGTACTTACAATTGGTATCAGAGCCTATACTCCTGATATTAGGTTTAACCACCTAGGAGTGTGATCTTGGTTTTGCTAATCTAGATTTGCTTTTGCACGTATATTGTTTGCACACACTCATGAACTTCATGACCCCACCTATGTTTGATACTTCCAACATTATTGTTTGGAAGGTTAGGATGTCCATGTACTTGAAAACCCTAGGCTTGCATGTTTTCCTTACCGCTGCCAAGAAATCCTATCTTGGTAATAGCAAGCATATAGAGGCCAATGCACAAGCCCTTGAGGGACTTAGAAGCACGCTTAATAAAGAATATTTGTGCTTAGTTTCTAACTGTGATTCCGCCTTTGCAGTGTGGAATACGTTAACCTCCTCCGAGCTTCAATTGTCAATCCAAATGGAGAATGAATCTAGTGGAAAATTCGAGCAACAATGCTACATGGTCCAAGGGAATGACTCCCTTGAGGTATTTTTGGAATCTCAATTAGATGGTAATGATGCTAGTTCTTCTTATGATGATTATGTTGATCCAATTGCTTTGAAAGAAGAACTATCAATTGTATGTGAAAAATTGTTAGAAAAATATAATCTTTTGAAAAAGAAGAGTTTTGGACTTAATAAAGAAAATAAGGATTTGTTTTCAAAACTTGAATTGACTTTACAAGAGAAGGTTGAGATTTCAAATGAGTGTGACTATTTGAAAACCCAACTTGAACTTGTTTTAAATGAAAATAAGATTTTGAAAAATAAAAATGATTGCAATGTGCTTTTGAAGAAAAATGAAGCTTTGTCTTCAAAACTTGACTTTGTTATAAAAGAAAATGTTTCTTTGAAAAACAAGATTGATTTGATTTCAAAAGATTTAGAAGTTTGCTTAAATGAAAATAAATTTTGAAAAATGATTTAGACACACATGTTTGCCATACTAGTGTAGCTTCTTCATCTAGCTTACCTATTGCATGCACCTCTTCTTCTAGGATTGATAAAGTATTTGTTTGTTAAAGAAGAGTGTTGATTGTTTGGGCTCCACTTTGAGCCATTGTGCTTTAAATCACAAACGTTTGGGATCTATGTTTCGAAATAAACAAGTTTCCTCCATGTATGCACACAAATCATGGCATACGCATGCTTCCCACGTTCACTCCCATAACACGATGTATGCTCATGTGTACACTTGTACACATTGTGGACGTAAGGGCCACCTTGCTAAGTTTTGTTATGATCGTATACATGATTCAAATTTAGCAACTAAGTTTGTTTGGGTTAGGAAAGGAGCTAACCCCCCATGGACCCAAAAGAGTGTGGGTACCAAAGACCACCCCTATTGTGTTTGATGTAGGTGTGGGCTCTCGCATGACGTGAGAGCGATGGTGCCTTGAGGTGGATGCGTTCTGAGCTTAAAGAGGACAATTTGGATGCATCACTTTCAAGGGGAGTTTGGTGGAAGGACCACATTATTTTGGAGACATGGAGAGTTGCCCTCATGGTTTTGGTAACGATCCTTACTCCTCATTTATTGTTTACATGCTTTCCATATTTAGCATGTTTTGATGTTTCTTGATTATTATGTTAAATGCCATGATAATTAGATTAGTGATATGCATGATTAGTAATTGAGACACCCATGTTTATATGGACCTATATTTAGTGTTCTCACTTTGGTTTAACTAATGTGTATGTCTTAGATCTAATGCATGTACATTTACATAATGATCTTATGAGTTTTTTCATGCTTCACATTTTGACTACATGTTTAGATGTTAGTTTTCATTAAAATTAGGATATATACTTGTACAAATAGTGAGCCACAAATAGATCATTATATGTTTGTGCTTGAAAGCTCATTTGTACTCATTAGATGTACTAGTATAGTCTAGTTTTGGTGATTCAAACATTTTGACTTGTATTCCCATTTTGTACATGTTTTTCATGTTTATGTTTAACTTCATGTATATGTTTAGTTTGTCCAAATTAATAACTATACATATACATGCTTGAGCCACTTGCCTTCATGCATATACTTTTGTGGACTCGTTTATATTTGGATATGTATGTATACTTTAGTTTGTACATGACATACATATACCTTGAAGGATTCTAGTTTTGATTATTTTTATGTTTTATGGAATATATTCTTATTTTATTCCTTACTTGAAGGATTTCGTACTAGTTCCAAATTTTTTCATATAACTAGTTCGCATTCTTCATTTGGTAGAGTTTCCAAATATACTATATTTTCAAACTTATTTTTGAAAACCCCTACCCATTAAAGGGCGGTTGGTTGGGCGACCATGCCTTGTATGCTTATTATTGAAGATTCATTTAAAATATGTGCATGAAATGGGTGGTAGGAAATATGAGTTATACACTTGATCTTATTATGTTTTCAATTGGTATCATTGGATCTTTTCAATTGATATCACTATTGACATTCTTTTTGTATACTCATATATGTTTTTATATATGTATGCTTACACTTCAAATAGTATCAATTTCGATTGGTATTTAATTTTCCATACATATATATATATATATATATATATATATATATATATATATATATATATATATATATATATATATATATATATATATATATATATATATATATATATATGTTTTATATGTGCTTACTATATCTCTATATCTTTGAACATAAATTTGGTTATGCTAAGCTTGATTTCTTAAATGACTATTATATTTCAATTGATTATTTTTCAATTGGTATCTTATACAAGCTTATGCATCATTTTAATTAGTATTTCATAAAGGGGGAGAAAATTCATATTTCATTTTTTAATTGGTTTTGTTTATCTTTGGTATTTTACTCCCATACTTTATGTTGAAAAATGATTGAAAAATTAATGATATTGATTATTTTTGGTATCATATGCTCCTAATGAAAAATTACTTTCAAATTGGTACTAATCTTTACAATTGGTATCAAGAATTGTTTACATCTTTCAATTAATATCAAATTTTTAATTGATTTCTTCAACATGTTTTAATTACTTATAATTGGTAAAATATAGATATGTTTATTTAAATTAAAAACATTTGTTTTATGTACTTTCAATTGGTATGTTTTATTTATTTTCAATTGATATCATGATGCACTAAATTGATTTATTTTTTCAATTGGTATCATAAAGTTTTGTTTTGATTTCACCCCTTATTGATATTTTTTGTTTAAGATAAAAAGGGGAAGAACATTGTTTTACTGTTTTCTTTGACCCCTTTGTTGATGATTGACAAAAAGGGGGAGAAGTATTTGAGTTTATATGCATGTTTATTGTTTATTTATAAGTTTATACCAAAGTTTGTTTCATATTAGTATCAAGAAAGTTTGTTTGATGTTTTGATGTTTTGTTGATATTGGTATCAAGAGAACATATTTTGTTATTTTGATTTATTGATATCAAGATCTTTTATTAAAATTTTTATTGTTGGTATCAAGAGTTTTTATTGATTATCTTTCAATTGGTATCAAGAATTTTTATTGATTGGTATCAAAAGCTTTTATTGCTTTTATTGATAAAATTTTTCAAATTGAAATTTTTATTGATATCAAGAACAATTATTTAAGAACATGTTTATTTCAAAAAGGAAAAGAAATTTATTTTAAAAGTTTGGTATCAAGAGCATGTTCATTTCATTGTTTTATACATATTGATGCATATTCATTTTTAGTATTCATTGCATATATTTATTGTTTATTGCTATGCATGAGTTAGGGGGAGCTTCTTTGAAGCTTAACTTTAATCCATGCATATATAACTCCATGAGTTTTGTCATCATCAAAAAGGGGGAGATTGTTAGCCCAGAGGCCTTCCACTCTAGTTTTGATGATGATTAACTCATTTAGTTATAGTTTACTAATAATCTTTTGATGTTTAGTTTCAGATATTTAATCAAGATATTAGTAGGTGATTAGCTTCAACAAAAGTGTTTTGGAGCTTTCACATGGTGATTCAAGAGCCCGAGCATCAAAGTTCATATTTATCACTCATTGGAGTCAAGCTCGGTGGATCACGTTTGGATCGAGTCGACTTGGAGACGGCGCTCTGCAAGAAGACTTCGGTACAGTGTTTAGTTTATATTTTAGATCCATTGTTAAAGATTAGATAGTGTGATATGCTCAAGTTCACAATACACACACTTGTTTAAGTTTCATGTTTTAGTTTTTCGGTTTTTGGTTTAACCGATCTTAGTTTTCATGAATAGATAGAATCAAAACAAGTTTACATGGTTTAATGTATATTCGATTTGTTTTATATACATCTATGCTTCAACTATTTAAACAAACTTAGTTTGATAGTCTATTTCATGAGTTTGGTGTTTTGGTATTATAACAAAACGTATTTTTGGATTTTTAAGTCAAAAATATTGATATATATATCTTTCATGTATATTGGATTATATCCATATACAACATGCTTCAAGTTGTTTAAGTATCATGTTTTTGTATTTAGATGCGTTTTGGACGAAACGATTTTCCATTTCAAAAATTCAAGTTTTAGAAAATACGGATTTTGGTTTTCAGTAAAATTTGTAAGTCACAAAAATGGTTCAAATTGTTTGAAATATGTGTTGAATTTTTTCACACATATTTGTATATCAAAGTATTATACTAAAACTATTTTTGTGGATTTTTAGAGATTTTATGGGATTTATTTGGTAATTAAATAACCCAGTTTTCAAGTTCTGTATTTAGCCCTGCCAGGCTCTGGCGGTCGACCGGGCCGGTCGACCGGACCCAGAGTCGGTCGACCGGTTCGGTCGACCGACATGCATAAGGATGTTCACGCAGGCCAGCCCCTTGGGCCGGTCAACCGAGCGGTCGACCGACTGAAGGCAACCCACTCTCGGGTTGTCCCGGTCGACCGGACGGTCGACCGGCCAAAGAGCCGTTGTTCTTTGGTTCTGGGCGCGGTCGACCGGGCGGTCGACTGGCAGGCTCAACGGTCAAATTTTTGACCATTGGCCGGTCGACCGGCCGGTCGACCGGAAGGTCAAAACAGACCTTTCTGCCAGCCAACGGGCAGATTCTGTTTTGGGCCTTTATATACCTCATCCATTGTTGGTTTTGGTTAAGATTTTCAAGGAGAAAAATTTCATACTCTTTTAGTGTTTTTCAGCAAAAAGTTTTGGGATCAAAATCCTTCTTCTCTATTTGTTTTTAAAGTATTTGAAAATTCAAAGAAAATAGTCTTTTGGGAATTGATTTTTGGTCTAAATATTCTATACCTATTTGGAGTTTTTCGCAAGAGATTTTCTTTGTTCAAAACACTTTGTTTTCTCACACTCGAGCTTATCATTCTATCCTCTCTATAGGATCTTTGTTTTGTGAGAAAAGAAGTTGTTTGTGGTCTTTTGATCACCAAGTTGTAAACCCTCCTACTTTGTGTTATTCCTCTTGTGTAGAGGTTTATTTTTTGGAGTGGTGACTTTGTGCCCTATCCCTCTAGTGAGAGGTTGATTGGTTGTTTGGCTTTGTGCCTATCCCTCAATTGTGAGGTTGATATTATGGTTGGCTCCCTCTAGTGAGAGGTGGAGATTGTGTTTAGCTCCCTCTAGTGAGAGGTGGAGTTTGTGTTGGAATCCCTCAAGTGTGAGGTGATTGATTTGTATTGGCTAAGTGCCTACCCCTCTTGTGTGAGGTGGATTTTGTGTTGGTTGTGCCTTGCCTCTAGTGAGAGTTTGTATTCGGTTGAGAGAGGAGTTGTGTACTCCCGGTTTTATTGCCCCAAATCCTCAGTGGAGGTTCTCTGTGTGGGAGTCATGTGTGGACAAGTTAGTGAAAATCCTTCTGTGAGAAGGCGGGGACGTAGAGCTGTGTGCTCGAACCTCGAAAACATATCCGTGTGTTAGCGATTGATCCACTTTCTCTAACTCTCTCTCTTTTACTATTGTGCCTTGCATCATTTCATATTGCTCATTCATAAATTATATGCTTGGCTTGTTTGTGTGTGCCTCACTTGTGTTTAACCACGAGAGCTTCATATAACACCTCAACTTTTATTCAGAGGAAGCAAGAGGAGTTAGTCCAGAGCCCTTCACCGAGAATTCGGCTACACTCATTGGTTACATTAAGTGTGTTGCTAATTTAGTTTTTAATTTTCACATTTTGTTCATTAGATTAGTCGTACACCTATTCACCTCCCCTCTAGGTGTACTTACATACAGAACGTGCACAAGCCCTTGGCCATTGGGCCGGTTGACCGCACGGTCGACCGATCTAGAGAGTTTGCTCCTGGCTCCGGTCGACCGAACTGTCGACCGAACAGAGAGGCTGGTCTTTGGTTTTGGCGTCATTCGACCGATAGCGAGAAATTTCTCACTTTGCCATGGGGCAATCGACCGGACGGTCGACCAGCAACCCTAATGGTTAGAAATCTGACCGTTGGGTGGTGTACCGGGCAGCCGACCGACAGCCCATTCTAGACAGTTTTTGACCCCAACGGCTATATTTTTCTAGGCCCTATAAATATGAGTTTTGGGGGTTATTTCTTACACGATTTTCAAGAGCAAAAATTGTCAACTTCTCCAGTGTTTTCATCAAGTTTTTAAAAGAAGTTTTTGTGCCAAAATTCTTATCTTTTATTGTTTCAAAGTTTTTAGAAAGTCAAAGAAAAATAATCCTTTGGGAAATTTGTTTTGTTCTTCATTTTACATATCTATCAAGAAGTTTTTTCTAAATATTTTCTTTGTTGTTTCTTTTCCAAACACTTTGATTTCTCACATACTTGAGCCAATCAACTCAAAATCTATCTTTAGGATCTTTGTTTTTGTGAGAAAATTTGTTTGTGATATCTTTAGACCACCAAGAGTTGTTTGTGATTATTTAGATCACCAAGTTGTATTTTCTTTCTTTGTTTTGTGCTTCCTCTTGTGTAGACGTGTGAGAGTTGGAGTTGTGTACTCTAAGGTTGTAAGTTGTAATTCCTCAATGGAGTTTCCTTTATGGAAGATCTTATAGTGGATAGTTGAAATCTTTCTGTGTGAAAGTGAGGATGTAGAACAGTGGCTCGAACCTCAAAACATATTCCAGTGTTTGTGTTTGATCTTCTATCTCTCAACTCTCATCTCTCTTTGTATATCTTGCATTGTTGTTATTATTGTTCATTCATATACATGCTTGATATGGTTTGTGTGCTCACACTTGTATTGAATCAAGAGATCTATTAAAGTACCTCAACTCATAATTCAGAGAAATCATGAGGAGTAGTTCAAGAACCCTTCACGGGCAATTCGGACTCACTCTTGGTTTTACACTTAGTATATTAACAATTAGTTTTTAATTCTGCATTATTTGTCTTAGATTAGCACTACACCTATTCACTCCCCTCTAGGTGTATTTTCAATTGGTATCAGAGCTAGCACTCCTGGTATTCGGTTTAACCACCTAGGAGTGAGGTCCTCATTTGCTAATCTATTTGTTGCTTTGCATACATATTGTTTACACTCATAGATTTTCTTGCTCCTCTCATGTATGATGTCTCTAACATCGATATGTGAAAGTTTAAGATGAGTGTATATTTAAAAGCCCTAGGCTTGCATGTTTATTTTGCCACAATTAAAATCTCTTATATTAATAATGCCAAGTATATTGAGGGTATGGAAAAGCATTGATTGAACTTAGACAATCACTTAGCAAATATTATTTATGTATGATTTCTCATTGTGGTTCCGCTTTTGCAGTATGGAACACATTGACTTCTTCCAAGAAACAAACGACAAACGTTTTGAAAAAGAAATACAATGGAGATGAGTTGACCAAGCTTGCTTCATGGTCCAAGAAAATTACTCCCATGAGGTAAATTCAGGCACTCATCGTGATGATTGTGCTAGTTCTTCATATGATGATAATGCTATGAATGCTCATGCTTAAGTGAAGAACTTTCAATGCTTTATAAAAACTTACTTTCAAAATACAAACTTTTGAAAAGCTAGAGTTTTGAATTAAGAAAAGAAAATAAAAATGTGTTTTCAAAACTTGATTTGATTTGAAAGAGAAGGTTGAGGTTTCAAATGAAAGAGATTCTTTGAAATTCCAACTTAATCTTATTTTAAAAGAAAATAAAATTTGAAAAATAAAAATAATTTTGATGTTGTTTTGAAGAATAATGATGTTTTGTATTCAAAACTTGATTTTATTTTAAAAGAGAATGTTTCTTTGAAAAATAAAATTATTTTGATTTTCAAGGAATTAGATTGTATTTCAAAAGAAAAGGATTCTTTGAAAAACACTTTGCTTCAAAAAGAAAAGTTTTTTATTCCTATTTTTAAGTAAAAAAGAATTTTGTTTCTATTGCTTGCTTCACATCTTCTTCAAGTATTGATAATGATATTTACAAGTTGAAGAAGAGTGTTGATTATTTAGGCTCCACTTTGAACCAATGTGTCATGAGCCACAAAAGATTAGAATTCATGTTTCAAAAAAAACATGTTCCACATATATATGCACACTCTCCACGGCATACACATGCTCATTATGCTCACATATATGATTCTATGTATGATATTATGTACACTTATACACATTGTGGTCGTACAGGTCACCTTACAAAATTTTATTATAACAGATTAAATATTTCAAATTTTGCAAGTAAACTGTTTGGGTTAGGAAAGGTGCTAACCCCCATGGATCTAAGAAAGTTTGGGTATCAAAATTCACTCCTACCGTATTTGATGTAGGTGTGGGCTCTCACAAGATGTGAGAGTATTCGTGCCTTAATGGTGGATGCGTTTTGAGCTAAATGGTCACATTTATGAATGCATCACTTTCAAGGGAGGTTAGGTGGGAGGACCATCATGGTTTAGAGGCATAGAGACTAGTTCATTTGGTTTTGGTAACTATTTCTAGCTCCTTGTTTATCTTTATATACTTTTATTGATGATTATAGCATATTATGTTTTTCATGATTCATTATGTTTAAATGCATGTTTATTAGACTTGTGATTTACATAGATGGTATTTGAGATACACCCATGTTTATATGAATTCATATTTTTATGTTCTCACTATTATTTAACTATGTATGCATATCCTTGTTATAATAGCATTGCATTTACACTAATAATTTCACAACCATGTTTTGATTTTTTTTGTGTTTCATATTTTGATTGCATTTTTGGATGTAATTTTGGTTAAAACTTGTGTTTATATTTATACAAGTAGTGTGTTACACTTGATTATTATATTTGAGTACTTCATTGCTCATTTGTACTCATTACATATATTTGTATAACCTAGTTTTGATGGTTCTTACATTTACACTTGTATTCCTTATTTTGTACTTTTTTTGGTTTAGCTTCATGTATATGTAAAAAATTTTAAAATTATTAGATATGCATATTCTATTCTTGAGTCACTTGGTTCATATGCCATATACTCTTTAAATAACTCAATTTATGTTTAACATAAATATGTATGCTTTAGTTTTGACAAAACATACATATGCCTTGAAATTTGTTTAGTTTTTGATAAAACTAGAATTTCTCGTGTTTGATGATTTTATGTTTATGAAAAAGGAATTTATTTGTTTTGATTAAGCCTTATTGATTTATCTACATGACTATGTTTATTACATGACCCTTGTGCACTCACATGTTTATGTTTACTCATAAATTTGTTTTCATGAACTCATATGTGCTTCATACCTTGTTGAGTGTCAATTATTATGTAATGAGCATATTTTCATGAGATATATTTATATGTTTATCCTTACTTGAAAGATTTCGTACTTGTTTTCACAATTATCTTTAGTTTTTTATTCATTAATTGGTTGGTTTTCAAACTATGTTAAAATATTTTAAAAATCATATTTTTCAAAACCCTATCATCTAAGGGCAGTTGGTTGGGCGACCATGTCTTGTATGCTCCTTTTTGAATATTTTTTAAACTAGTGCATGAAAGGGTGGATGTTATGAGATATACATGATTTTAATAAAAATTAATTTTTGTATACTCATGTTTTTCTTACATATGTATGTATCATATCTCAATTGATATTATATTACTCTGATCATACATACATAGATATATATATATATATATATATATATATATGATTTTTGTGCTAAATTAAAAAATATATCCATACATATTCTTTACAGCACAAATTGTTTTATGCTAAGTTTGATTTTGTTCTAAATGTTAAATTAGTATTTTCTGCAAGCTTATGCATTGATTTTATTGGTATTTCAAAAGGAGGAAGAAAAATTCTTGGTTTTACATTCAATCGTTATTTCATATACTTTCCATTGGTATCTTACTCTCATATTTTTGAGAATAAGATTTTATTTAGAAAATATTTACATTTTCAATATTTGTATCAATAATTTTTAATTGGTATTATTTTCAATTGGTATCTATATTGAAAAATAGTTTAGAGTTTAACCTTCAATTGGAATCTTTGAATTTAAAAAGATTTCTTTCACTTGGTATCAATTGGTAAAAAGTAAAAAGATTGTTTCTCTTTAAATGGTTTCTTTCAAAAATATGTTTTTATTGGTATAAAAATTTGTTTTATTTTGCCTATATGTAAGCGGAGTTTAACATCTCATCTATATATAGATTCATATTGAGTGTAGTTTATATATTGAGGAGATTTACCTCTCTTCTTTATGAGATACAAGTGTATAGGGGAGCTTAACATCTCTGTCTATACATTATATATTATGCTTATATGGATTAGGGTTTAGTCATCTCTTCTCCATGTATTGTTATATGTAGGGGAGTTAACTTGACATCTCTTCTCTTCATGAATGTATATCACATATACATTTATATTGTTTGTTTTCTTCACCCTTTGTTGATGAGTGATAAAAAAAGGAAGAAGAATTTGGGTTTATATATGTATGTTTATTTGTGTTTATGCATATATATGTTTTATGTATATTCATATGCATATGTTTATGGTTTTGATATCCAAAGCTCTTATTGCTTATCTATTTCATTGGTATATTAATCTACATGTTTTGTTTTATTTGGTATCTAAAACTTCTTTGAATATTCATATGCATGTGTTTTATGATTATTATTGCATTTTTTTTTATTATTGTTTATTGGTATCTGACTTACATTGAATATCTATTTATTTATTTGCTATGCATGATTAAGGGGAAGCTTCTATGAAGCTTATTTTTAATCCATGCATATATAATCTCATAAGTTTTGTCATCATCAAAAAGGGAAAAATTATTAGCCCAAAGGCTCTTCACCTTAGTTTTGATGATGACTAACTTATGAAGTTAAGTTACAAATGATCTTGTATTATATAGTTTCAGTTATTGATCAAGGACTTAGTAAGTGTTTAGCTTCAACAAAGGATTCATAATCAAGTTTGGAAGCTAATACATGTTGATTCAATAGCTCGCGCGTCAAGATAACACCTACTACTCAAGAGGAGTCAAGCTCTATAGATCGTGTTTGGATCGAGTCATCTTGGAGATGAAGATCGAAGAGAAGACTTGTATCTAGAATTGTTTAGCTTGTTGTTTAGGTCTTGTGTAAGGATAGTTTAGTTTTGATATGCTCAAGTATACACACACACAAGTTAAATAGTTTTTTGTTTCGATTTAACTGTTTTGAATTTTCAAGAATATATCTTTTAATTTCATGAATAGATTTCATCAAAAGAAGTTTACATGGTTTATATGTATATTGAATTTCATTCATATATATTGATGATTCATATTATTTAGAAAAACTTATTTGATGTATCTAGTTCATGACTTCAAGTTTTGTCTTTATCAAAACTTATTTGATATATTATTGTTAAAAACAAAAATATATCATTTACATGTGTATTGGATTCTATCCATATACTCTATGCTTCAAATGTGTTTCAAATATCTTATTTTTGTATTTATATAAGTTTTGGAGAAAACAAATTTTCATTTCAAAATCTAAGTTTTGAAAAATACGGTTTCGGTTTAAGACTAAATTTTCATGCCTCAAAAAAGTTCAAATAATTTGTAATATGTGTTGATTTTTTTATCACACATATTTGTACTTCAAATATTTACATGAACTTATTTTTGTGAAATTTATGAAGTTTTATGAGATTTTATATGTATTTAAAAGCCAAGATTTTCTAACCTATAACATGTTCTAGGCTGCCTGGCGGTTGAACGAGGCTGCCTGGCGGTCGACTGATTGGTCTACCGATCCAATGGCTCGATCGATCGGACGGTCGATCGATGTGCACAGAACATGCACAAGCCCTTGGCCATTGGGTCGGCCGACCGAATAGTGGACCGACCAGAGAGGCTGCTATCTGGTTTTGGCCTCAGTCGACCGAGCGGTCGACCGACAATGAGAAATTTCTCACTGTGACTTAAGGCGATCGACTGGACGGTTGACCGAAAACCCCAATGGTCAGAAATCTGACCATTGGGTGGTCGACTGACAGCCTATCTTGACAATTTTTGACCCCAACGGCCATATTTTTTTAGGCCCTATAAATATGGGTTTTGGGGGCTATTCTTATAAGATTTTCAGGAGCAAAAATTCTCTACTTCTCTAGAATTTTCAGTAAGATTTCAAAAGAAGTTTTTGTGCCAAAATTCTTATCTTTTATTGTTTCAAAGTTTTTGGAAAATCAAAGAAAAATAATCCTTTGGTAAATTTATTTTGTTCTTCATTTTACATATCTATCAAGAAGTTTTTCCAAATATTTCTTTGTTGTTTCTTTTTCAAACACTTTGATTTTTCACATACTTGAGCCAATCAATTCAAAATCTATCTTTAGGATCTTTATTTTTGTGAGAAAATTTGTTTGTGATCTCTTTTGATCACTAAGAGTTGTTTGTTATCATTTGGATCACCAAGTTGTATTTCTTTCTTTGCTTTGTGCTCCCTCTTGTGTAGTGGTGTGAGAGTTGGAGTTGTGTACTCCAAGGTTTTAAGTTGTAATTCCTCAGTGGAGATCTCTTTGTGGAAGATCCTATAGTGGAAAGTTAAAATCTTTCTATGTGAAGGCGGGGATATGGAGCAGTGACTCAAACCTCGAAACATATCCCAGTGTTTGCATTTGATCTTCTATCTCTCAACTCCCATCTCTTTAAATGTCTTGCATTGTTGTTATTATTGTTCTTTCATATACATGCTTGATATAGTTTGTGTGATCACACTTATATATAACCAAGAGAGCTATTAAAGTACCTCAACTCATAATTCAGATGAATCGTGAGGAGTAGTTCCAGGGCCCTTCATAAGGAATTCGGACTCACTCTTAGTTGTACACTTAATGTGTTAGCAATTAGTTTTTAATTCCGTATTATTTATCTTAGATTAGCACTTTCACCCCTCTCTAGGTGTACTTTCAATAAGTTTACAGATTTGGGGGAATCTGTCTAATCATGTGGGTAGCTTTGGATACAAAACCCAAAGTTTGGTCCCAATCTCATCTTGACTCGTTTCAAGGCTATTCTTCGAACATGTTCCTGATACAACCCCATGATCTAGTACGATCGGCTCATATATAAACATTTGCATCTCATCCAAGCCGTCTATACAGCATCATGGGCGACAGCTAATTTGAGATTGTCAGTTTTAACCTGCCTGGCATGCCTAGTTTTTATGCTCATTCCAATTTCAAATGTTTGACAAGTTATCATGCAATAAGATATAGTTATGTCATAAATTCCACCAATAAATAATACATCATCTAGAAAACATGATGGAGAACAGTCATACTATGTCACTATGAAATAATACATTTACATTACCAATATCTTAGACCTAAAGCTCTAACATGACTCAAAACAATGTTAAGCCCAATGGCTTGGTCAGTTGCAATAGTAACCCATGCACTTCATTCGTATATATTCGAGCGTGACTTCCTTTGATCAATTTCTGATGAAGTTAAACTTCACATCTATGTGTTTGGTCTTCACATGGTAAGCATTCTTTGTGTGACCTATCATCGCCGTGCTATCATAGTAAAGAGTAACTGGATTTGATGCATGTGGTAGGACCTCGAGGTTCTAGAAGAATCACCTTAACCAGATGACTTACTGGACTGCTAATGAATCTATAACATATTCAGCTTTCATTGACGGGAGTGCCACTATTGACTGCTTCTTATTACACCAGGAGACAACGACTCTTCCGAGCAAGAATGCATATGCAGAAGTCCATTTGCACTAGTCCAGATCGTCGACAGTATTCACGTCTGTAGATCCTTGGAGCCACAAATCTAACCCGCTATAATGTAATACATAGTCAATGGTGTCTCTCAAGTATCTTAATACACTTTTAATGACATTCGAATGAGAAAGATCGGGCTTCAATTGAAATCGACTTTGTAACCTAAAGACGAAGTACACATCGGGGCAAGTACACAACATTGCATACATCAAGCACCTGATGGTGTTAGAATACGGTGTGCGTGCCATCTTTTGCTGCTCTTCAGGAGTTTTTTTTACTATCTTGAAGGCTAAGGCGATGGCTCTTTTCGACTAAAGTCGATATGGTTTCGAGATTTGCATCTTGAATCTTTCCAAGACATTCTTCAGGTATGTCTCTTATGAGAGATTGAGAACCCTTTTAGACCGATTTCTATGGATCTTAATTCCGAGCACATAACTCGCATCACCCATATCCTTCAAATCGAAGTTTGACGTCAGCTAGCCCTTGGTAGCGGCGATCATTTCCAAGTCGTTAGAAGCTATCAGTATGTTATCAATATAAAGTGTCATGTCTAAGAACTTATCGTTGAATCGCTTAAGATAGATATAATTCAACCATCATGAATCCAAACTAAAGTATGGATCGATGAAATTGAAGATAACGTTGTTTAGATGATTATTTTAGTCCATGGATGGACTATTTGAGTCGATAAACTTTGGGCTCATGACTCTTAGATGCAAAGCCTTCTAGCTGCTCCATAAAGAGTACTTCATCCAGTTCTTCGTGAAGGACCGGTCTATAAAGAGGACCTCACCGTTTACGCAGATTTTGTTGTTGCTGGAACTATGTGGTATGGTTCAGCAACTATTCTAATCGAGTTACTTGGTCCCACTCATTATTAGTGGGATCAGGGATACTCCAGCAAGAGATATATCGAAGAGTTGGTGCTGGACTAGCCGAAAATCTAAGTTTATCAGAACCTTAACATCCATTTATAGAAGTTCTAAATCCATGCGAGTGACTAATGCTAGTATCATGTGAATTGAGGAAAACCTTACCACTGGGAGAAAGTTTTCTCATAGTCTCTCTCTTCTCTCCACATGTCCTCTTGCTGGGTGTATCATTTTGCCACGAGGCATGCCTTATACATCTCAATAGATCCATCTGCTTTTCGCTTGATCTTGAGAACCCATTTGTTCCCAATGGCTTGAATCCAACAGGTAGATTCACGAAGTCCTGGACCTGATTTGTCCTCGTGGACTCCATTTCATCTTTCATAACGTTCATCCATTCCTTTGCATTAAGGCTGGAGAGAGCCTCTGTATGGATCTCGGTTCTGCACTGTCTTGTGGTTCTGCCATGTACACTTGCCTCACAATCTCAAAGCGAAAATAATGGATAGTGTTATGATTACTTTGACGAAGTGTTTGAGATTCTTGTGATGGTGGCACTACGGGCCTGTTTGTTTCGTTGCAAAACGTCGCAAGTCGTAAGTCGTAAAATGAGAATGGAAAAAGTGAACTGTAGCAGAGAAAATATTTGTGTTTTACGGTGTTTGGTTGATAAAGTGAAGTGTAAATGGAAAAGTATATTGTATTTTACGGTGTTTGGTTGATAAAGTAAAAGTGTAAATGGTAAAGTATATTGTGTTTTACGGTGTTTGGTTGGTAATGTAAAAGTGTAAATGGAAAAGTTGACCACAAAATTAACTGTAGCAGTGATTTAAATATATAAATACTATTAAATTAAATCTACTATTGCAAATTAAATTGTATTAATAAATTTGAGATAAAAAATTAATAATCTTAATATTTTATTTATAACAATAATATTAATAAAATATTAGTATAAATAGTAAAATATTACTAAAATATTAACTAAATAAATAATATAAAATTTTAAAAAATCTAAAGAACATTAATAAAATTTTAAGAATACTAATAAAATAATAAATAAAAAATGTTACAACAATAATAAAATATAGTTGTAATATTATAATATTAAAAATACTTGAAAATTATTATAATATAAATTTTATTATAATATTATTGTAATATTATAGAAATATAAAATTAATAAAGTAAAATATAATTATAATTTAATAATAAATTATCATTATAGTATTATTATACTGAATTATTATTACAATATTAACATAATAAAATATTAATATAATTATAAAATATATTATGATATTAATAAAGTAATTTTTTATATTAAAAATAAATAATTAAATATATAGTAATTTTATATTAAAGTATAATATTGTTATATTAAAAAAATATTAACTCTAAATAAAATAATAAAAAATGGAATAAGTATTAATAAAATAATAAAATATTAAATTAAAATATTAAATTAAAATATTAAATTAAAATAGTAAAATATTAAATATTAAAACAATAAAAAAGTTAAAGATTAAAAATATAAAATAATTAAATAAAAAATTGAACACTATTAAATATTAAATATTTAATAATATTTAATTATATATTGATTATCAAGTAACTGTTTTGAACTGTAAGTATACTACAAGTGACAGTTACATGACCACAAAATTAACTGTAGCAACTGCAAGTGAGAAAATATGAGTGTAAAAGTGAGATTTACATGACCACAAATTTAACTGTAGCAACTGCAAGTGGGAAAAGAAGAGTTGCAAAAGTGTTTTGCATTTTGCATTTTGCAAACGAACCAAACAACTTTAAATGTAAAGTTGCAAAACTTTTTGCATTTTGCAAACGTTTTGCAACTTACCAACACGCCCTACATCATCAGCAGGAGTGTTACTTTCACTATTCCTAGGAGGCGTAGGCTCAGAATCCTCCTACTCACCTGGGCAACTTGGTGAGCTCTCATTCATTTCATACATCGAATCCCAGCATATCTTACCCTTGCCAGGGAACTCTGTTGTAAGAAATCTGCATCACATAATTCAATCTCAGTCACACTTCCGTCTTCGTGTTCTCCAAGAAACACATACATACCCTTTTTGAATACTTTGAATAACGGATAAATATGCATTCTTCCCCTTGACCCAACTTCCAATTTGGGTGAGAAGCGGTGACCACATAGGCCGTTGAACCCATGGTCGCAAATTTTCCAAATTGGGCTTATCGTCGGTCCATAGCTCATAGGGTGTGGAAGGACTAATTTGGAAGGCATAAGATTTAGTATATAGATTGCAGTCAATAATGCATTTCCCCAAAGGATATTCATAGATTTGCTTGCGCTATTATAGATCGAACCATGTCGAGGAGTGTCTTATTCCTATGTTACGCCATGCCATTCTGTTGTGGTATGTTGGGAGTAGTCAACTGCCAGCGATGCCCTTCTGCTCAATCAATTTCTTGAACTAATCAGACTGATATTCGTGACCACGATCAGTCCTTAGTGTTTTCATACTCTTCTTTAGTCTGTTCTCAACCTCAACCAACTAACGTTGAAAGGATTCCAGTGCTTCAGATTTGTGAGAGTGTAACACCCCGATCTCACACGTACAAAGACGTTACTGTGATGTACATACACAGGGCGGAAGTACACTCACATATATACGCTAAACATCAGTATAGGAAAGAATCAGAATATGAAAGCACAGTGATAATACATATTCTAATAAAATAGTACAAGTACACTGTTATAACAGAGCGTGATTCAATATTACATGAATATTACATCACCAAGAGGTGCAAAAATATGATATACAAAGAGATATACACAATACAAAAGCTGATAGATGCTCACGAGTAGTAAAAGGGAATCGCGAGAGTCGATCAAGAGTGGGCTAACAGAAAAAAGGTATGGATGATCTATCATTGATCATCACGCTTCTGTTGTGCAAATAAGCTCCACGGAAGGTCCATAACACAAGTTCAAGAACTGGACATACATGTCTAGAATTTATCAGAAACCAACCCAACGAGAACATAAAATGAAGTCAAGTGGCGTCACAAGCAAGCACACTGTATCGATAAATCTAAATTAGAAAAGTATATATCAAAAATCGTGTCATGAGTACAGGCACACACCAGCATGCAATGGAAAATCAAAGTAAATATAGACAAAACAAGTTATACAAGCTCGAATGTGGATTCATAAGATTAGTATGTCGAGGAGATAAACCAAACAAGCCTCATATATATACCTTATACTCATGTCACCATCATCTGAGTTTATACAACTTGAGTTATTCTGAATTATTATTTAGTATTTTATAATCATAGTGACATGATTCAAGCATGCAAGTCAGGAAATTCAATAACACAGTTATTGTTTCAGGCAGGCGGCAAGCATGATAACTTAATCATGCAACATTAGTATTAACCAGTATTACCTGTTATTTCAATGATTTTATTCCAGTGTCCCATATCACTGGTAGTCCATACTGGAGTTCGCACTCCAGTAGAACTCGATCTGGAATTTGATATGCAGATACCATTATCCGGATGAGAAAGTAACTCAATAACATCCGCTCTTGACATTATTATTTTTAGGTAATTAAGTTATATCTGGTGCAGAGAGAGGTATTGTATTTTGAGTTATTCAATAATAATCAATACAGCTTGATATTTCAATCATCCCCTGCCAGTGCCTTATATTATTAGCAGTTCACACTAAAGCTCATACACTAACGGAACTCATTCGGATCTGATATGTGAGTGCCAGTACCGAACGAAGGAGAGACCAAAAATCACATGTCCTTATATCATCATTAATTGATTTTTAAGTTATTACTATTTTGTTTCTCATCCGATCCATATATTTTGGTATGTATCCTAGCGTCCCAACACACATACATCCATTGATGAATAAGACGAGTGTTATTGGAAACTGATGGGAGTATCAACGAACTATGTTTACAGTGGGCCCCATACCAACCTGAGACAATGGCCTAGGGTGTCTAGCACTGGCCCGGAACATGTCGTGAGGCAGACAGGAGGGGAAGGTCATATTTATATGCCCATTAGGAAGGATGTAGATATATAAATAAGAGTGCCAGTACACCCCTCGAAACACCTAGAGGTTGTTTTCCATTGATTTTGCAAAGGGGAAAACTTACAAAAAAAAAAGTGTCGAGGAGCTAATTTACAAGTAACACAAAAGATTACAAGTAGATCTCCTCTGAGATTCTGGAGAAGTGTGCCGATAGGAGTCTGGTCAGCGCGCGACCACTTTGTCCCTTTGACGATGCGATCGATGGGATTCCCTTCTCGCCTGGTTCGGGGAATCGGAGAACAGAAGGTTAGTAGAACCCTCTTGTTACTTCTCAAACTGCCTTCACTTGGGAATTCCTTCTCGCCTGGTTCCGGAGATTCTTGAGAGGAAGGTACTAGGGTATCAGCACCCTAATTAGAGAAGCAGTTCTCTGAATTCTTAAAAGTAAGAGGATAGGTCTCTGTTTAGCCGTCTCTCTGTTTTTTTCCAGCCCCCGTGTGTGTTCTCTGGTGGGCTATTTATAAGGAAAGCAGGGGTATAATTGTCCTTGAAAATATGGAAACAGAATGAGTCAATCTATTCAAATCTGAAAGGTAGCCTTGCTGCGAGGCTAGAATCAGCTTCTGCGAAGCTAAAAGTAGCAGGTAGGTCGATCTCCTGATCTGTTTTGATTCTTTCCATATAATTGAAAGATCTCCCCTGATCCTCTTACTCGTTTTAGGAGAGTCAAGAGATTATGGCAAACAACTGCCAAATTTGATCTCAGATTTGATCTTGATTAGATTTGATCTTGATCTTGAATTGATTTGATCTCATCTGGAGATTTAATTGGTCAAAAGTTGATCATAACAGACCCACAGCGGAGCTGCCACGTCGAGCTCGCAGCGGAGCTGGAAGGAGCATCTGGCGAAATCAAAAGAAAGCTCTTCAGTGGAGCTAAATAACATTTATGGCGAAGCTACCGAACATCCTTTTGCGCGGTTGCGTGTGGCTTCGAGCGAAGCTAACTCTCTGCGGAGTTAACTTGAGCACTTCAGGCGAAACTGTAAGTTAGCTTCCTGATAGAGCTTTGAACAGCTCCAAAGCGAAGTTGGGCGATCTTAGCCTCTCTGGCGAGGCTATCCCTTTGGCTCATGTGATGCTAAGTGTTGAGCTAACCTAGCATCTTAGACCAGCTTAGGTCTCTTAAGAGAGTATCTGGGCTCACTGTCTGCTTCACTGGATCAGTAGAGTCCAAGTTGCTGTTTTGTCCCTCGGAGATGGGTACAGAACTGGTCGTCAGCTTGTCTGTCACTTGTCCTTTGTAAATGTCAATAAGTTTAGACATTGTTCAGGCCAGTAAGAATCTTATCTTTTTTAAAGTGTCAACAAGACCCCCTTCAAAGTTTTTCGAAGTCTGCAATGGAATGGTTCAGGCTTCAAAATACTTTGAATTGTTTTGATTGGTAGTATGTGAAGTACGAACGTCGCCATGGTGGTTGAGTTCAGCTTCACTGTCAATCCTACTTTAGGATAAATTCGCTGAAGATTCGTGTAGATTCGCGATCCGGGTAGCTCTGCGTCTGGGTAGCTTCGTGTCTGGGTAGCTTCGTGTCCGAGTCTCCCGGAGGAGATTCGCTTCAAATTGGTCTTGGAACGCCGTTCCTTTCCCGAGACTAACTACTGCTTTCAGCTAGTTACGAGAAGCCTTATTTCCTTTTCCGAAGTTGAAATAACTTCTCTTGCATTAACGAGGGAGATCATTCCTTCCTTGTGCATTTTCGAGGGAGACTATTCCCTTTCTCAAGGCTCAGTAAATGCCTTAAATTCGCTCGCACTTCTATGCTTGAGCAGCAGCGGTGCGATCAGGCCATGAGGCCTATAAATAGGACACTTGAGAACCTCTACAGAGAAGCAGTCTGTTCATGACTTCTCCTGGTTGTTCAGAGAAATATATTCAGATTTCTGAAACAGTGGGGGTGCCACTCTGGTCATTAATCGGTCAAGAACTGGTGAGTCTCGATCATCCAGAGACTTTACCAATGAACTAATGACTTTAGAGAGTTTATCTCCCTTAATTTAGCTTTATCAGCTGCTTCAGGGATTGATTTCCCTTATTCTTCATTTTGTATCTGACTGATCTGCAGAGAAGGGCTTCAGCCCTATTTTCTAGCTTCCCGGCGAAGCTATCACGTTCACTTTATCAAAGAAAGATCACTGCATGCTTGCCTGCTAAGTTCGCCACATAGGCAAGGATTAAGACTTAGTCTCTTTAAAGTTGAGCCAGTCTTGCCGTACAGGTGGGGTCACGACTGCGTCCCTCTGGATCAGTCTGGCTTAGCCGTATGGGCGAGGCTAGGACTTAGCTTTTGCTGAGCTAGTCCATCATCACTGTGCAAGCGAGGCTATCCTCTGCTTAATTGAAATCCATCCTTAAATTACAACTGAATCGGATATAAATTGCTTCGCCCTAAAGAATTTGACTTTGCATTTCACTTTTGCAGCTTCTCCTTTGATGTACTGCTAACTTGTTTCAGTTTGCATTGCAGTGAGCTATGTTCGCCAGTCTTTTGACTTGATGAAAGAGACCAGAAAGTTGCCTCTTACTTCTCCAATTGAAACTTTAAATCCTAAGCAGGAGGAACAACTGGGGCAGCTGATGTGTGTTCCCAGAAGAGGTTGGCAGTCGCTTATCTGAGATGATCCACTTCGAGGCAGGGCTGGTAGTCGCTTATCCGAGATGATCCACGTCGAGAAAGCGGACATCACCTGTAAGGTCTCGGATCTTTGCCAATTTTCATCAAAGAAGATCCAGCTTCTTGATGGCAAAATCTGCCATTATGCGAAGGATTACGGCCTTGTGCAGGAGGAAGGCCTTTCGTGTCCAGTTGGTTTGGTTTGGAAGTAGATAGGACCACTTGTATGCCTTTGGAGCAATGACTCGGTTGTACGAAAGATAACCTTGATGTAGTAGTATCAATGTATCTTCCCTTTTGAATCAATAAAAGTTTTTTTCTGCTTATCTTATCTGCTTTGTTTCTCTTTCTTTTTTGATTCGAGGACACCTGAAGTGGACTGACGGAGCCAAACTTCATGCGAAGTCAAAGACAGAATCCTATCTGAATCAGGAACGAGCTAGCATGAAGTTTCTGCGAAGTTCGGGCTGTGCTTTTAGCGGAGCTAAGGCATGCCCCCTTTTTTTTTTAGCGAAGTTATTGATGCGTCGCGCTAAGTCAGCACTAGACTCACGGCGGAGTTAGCCCTTAGTAGGGCTGAAGCAGCGCTTCTCGGGAAGGCGCTTTAGGCGCCGTTTGAAATTAATTTAAAACGACTGCCTGCGCTCCTTTTGAGGCGACATTTAGGCAATCATCAGCCTATAAAAACCTGATCGGGCTGAAAGAGAAGGCATCACTTCTTTTGGATTTTCAGAGCACTACAGGCCCTTTCTTCTTCTTTCTTCTTCATGTGTGAATCCAAGAACCTATTCAGTTCTTCAATGGCTCCCAAGAGACGAGCGGGAAAAGAGGTCGCAACCTCTACGACGGAGGGTCCTTCTCCTCCTCCAGTCATCGAACGACCGATCGCTGGTAGGGATCTTTCTCTTTTGATCAGAGATTTTCATCTCTCTCTTAAAGCCCATTTCAGGCTATCTTTTGATGAACCCAGAACGATCATTATGATTTGGTGATCTTAGGGAGTTCAATTCCCTGATTCTCTTGATTTCTTGATTGGGAATCTCAGAACCGAAGGGTCTCTTCTTCAAGCTTCCAGGCGAAACTATCCCTTAGGCGGTTCACATCCTGTTGAATGACAGGATGCGAAACTGGCCTTGGAGTGCGACTGAAAAGGACCTTAGTGCCTTAAAATAATTTTTAGGCAGCAGTATCCTTCGGACAAAGTTAGCCCCTGGGGCTTTGTCGCGTCTGTTAGCCCAAAAGGTTACACTCTCCATTTGTTTAGAGTTTTGATGATAACAAAACAAATAAGAGCTATTTGGTACTAATTAGTTTGTTAAGATAAGTTTCAGGTTTGTACCATATTTGGAGGCCATTCCTTGGCTATTGCAAGAAATTCTAGGTTCATAAAGTAAAGAAGGCTTTTTGCACATCAAGGAAGGAACATAGAAGAGAAGGCTCTAGCAAAGCATTGCATGGCTCAAGACTTCAAGATTGCTCAAGATAATTTATTAGATTTGTTTTAGTTTAGAGTTTTATTAAAGAATAGTGAATAGGTTTGAAGCTCTATCACACACGTTTTTGCGCACATCTTGTTTTCAAACATATTTCCTATAATAAGTACAAAAAAATTTGTTTACAATCTTCAGCCTACAAACTTATTTTTATCCATTATATATATTCCTATTAAAACTAGTTTGTTAAAAATAGATTTCTCCTCAAATATATATCCTTGCTTTGGCTTTTGACCTGAGCCGGTCGACCGCCAGGGTCGACCGACCCAATGTCAGGTCAAGCCGTCGCCGACCCAGTCGACCGAGTTCTGGCAGCTGCACGTATCAGTGTGCACGTTTCACGGTCGACCCGGACGGTCGACCGAGACATGCCTGCCTGAAAGACTCTGCTCTCTATTTGTTTGGGTCGACCGGCCGGTCGACCGTAGCCTGCAACGGCTATTTTTTTGTACTAGCGGTCGACCGGGCCTGTCGACCGAGCTAGCCGTTGAACAATAACGGCTATTTTTCTGAGCTGGTTTATTTTTGTCCTTTTCTCACTTAAGTGTGTTTAAGTGACATGTTTTGGTTTTAATACTTTCTGATTAGCCTCAAATATGTTTTATCTCTAAACCCTAGCCCTCTCCTATAAATAGGGGTGTTTAGGGAGAGATTGGTTACTAAAAAAATTCTCAAAATTTCCAAAAGTTTAAGGCATTCAAAAAGACTTGGTTTCTTGGTTTTTGTGCTGAAATTCTCTCTCATTTTCTGAAGTATTTTCAAGAACTCTCTGATTCTTTTTTTTTCCTCCTTGCACACAAGAGCTTCATTCCTACTCATTATTCTCTATGGACCTTTGTAAGGGAAGAGAATTTTACAAGAGAGAGTTTGTGGTCTTTTGACTACTCAGAGATTGCTTGTACTTGAGATTGTGGAGTAGGGTACTCCGGTGTATTTGTAACATCTTTGTGATAGTGAAAGTGTTGGAATCCTTCTGGGGAAGGCGGAGAAGTAGAGCTGGGTGCTCGAACCTCGATAACAATTCTCCGTGTTTGCGTTTGGTTTACTTGCTCTTATTTCTTGCTCTCTTTCATTGCTCTTATACTTGCTTTCTACATTCATTGCTATATTCAATTGCTTTGTGAGATTGTTGCATCATAATCTTTAAATTGTGCATTGATTAGCATTATCACCTATTCCACCCCCCCTCTAGGTGATTTTTAATTGGTATCAGAGCTTGGACTCTAGGTTTTGGCTTAACATCCATAGAGAAATCCTTAAAATTTGCTAATCAACATTTGCATTCCATTTGTCATTCACTAGTAAACATGGCCGATAACATCAAAACCCCTCCTAAATTTGATGGACTCAACTTCCCTATTTGGAAGGTTAGGATGACTATCTTTTTGTAATCCTTAGGTAGCTTAGTAGCTAAATCAATGACCAAACCCTATGTTGCACCCGATAGTGATGAGAGCACATGGACCGACTTCAACTTTAGAGAATATGAGGCTAACTCCAAGGCCCAAAATTCCCTCTTAACCGCCTTGAATGAGGATGACCTTACACGAGTAATTCATTGCCAATCCGCCTATGAGATTTGGCAACATTTATTGGTCACACACGAGGGGACTTCACAAGTTAAGAGAGCTAAGATAGATTTCTTAAGATCCCAATATGAATCCTTTAAATGATTGATGAAGAATCTATTGATTGTATGATTACTAGATTTACTAAAATCACCAATGCTCTTTCTTCTTTAGGTGATGACATCTCCAATGACCAAAAGGTGCGAAAAGTGATTCGGGCACTTCCTACATCATGGGAGATCAAGGCCACCACCTTAAAAGAATTGAACGACAAGGATGAGATGGACCTAATTAGTCTCATTGGGAACTTAAAACCCATGAGATGGAAAAGAAAGCAAGAGAAGAGGCCGCTCCACCAAGAAGAAATCCATAGCCTTCAAGTCTTCATCCACCCTTGAAGATGATGAAGAAGATGAAGAAGAAGATGAGGAGCTATCACTACTTGTTCGCAATGTGAAGAGAATGTACCGGAGGAACAAGCTCAACTTTCGAAGGAAATTTGAAGGCAAAGAGGAGAGGAGAATTATATGCTACAATTGCCAAAAACCCGGACACATCATGGCGGATTGCCCGGAGTTCAAGAAGAAGATGACCTCCTCCTTCAAGCCAAAGAAACCGGAAGAAAAGAAAGCGTACAAGGCAACTTGGGATTCGGAAAGTGAGTCCGAGGAAGAGGCGGATGTAGCGAATATGTGTTTCATGGCAAACACCCAAGGTAACCCCTCAACTCTTGATGATGAAGATGATGAATTAAGTAAAGAAGTTCTTATTCATGCCTTTGTTGAACTTTCAGAAACTTATGACAATAAAAAGATTGAATGCTCTAATTGGAAAAAGAAGTTGCTTTCTCAAAAATCAACTTGCTATTATTTCTAAAGAAAAAGATGAAATTTCTTCAAATCTCATTTCTACCCAAAATGAATTTTGTGCTTACAAAGTGGCTTGTAAAGCAAAATTTCCTAAGATTGATGAAAAGAAATTTCTTCTTTGAAAACTAGAATTGTTGATTTTGAAAAGACTTTAAAAGATTGTGCTTTTAACACTAAGAAACTTGAAGAAATGTTTCCAAAAAGCACACCTCCCATGCTAAAGATTCACATGTTAAGATTCCTCATGCTCACACTACACATAACACTTCTCATGCTAAATCTTTTCATACTCACAATTCTCATGCTCACAAATCACACACTCACTATGCTTTTAAATATGGTAGAGTGTATAGATGCACATATTATGGTAAGAATGGACATTTGGCTAAATTTTGTTATGACCAAATAAATAGAACCAATAATCTTGTTTGGGTTAATGAAACTAACTCTTTAGGACCCAAGAAAATGTGGGTACCAAAATCAAGTCCTAAATTATTTGATGTAGGTACACACCAAGGCTCCAAGACGTAAGGAGCGGTGGTACCTTGATGTGGTTGTTCAAGACACATGACGTGGGACATCAATAACTTTACAACCCTATCAAGGTACGAGGAAGGTGGCTCCATCACCTTCGGGGATGACTCCAAAGGCACTATCATCGGTATAGGTAACATTTAAATTGGTGCATCTCCTACTATAGAAAATATTGTACTTGTTGATGGTTTGAAACATAATTTGCTTAGCATTAGTCAATTTTGTGATCGTGGACTTAAAGTTGTTTTTGATGATTCTTCTTGCAAGATTTTTGATGTTAAACCAATGATTGTATTCTCACCGGTTTTCGTGATGATAATGTTTATAACATTGACATGCTTAATGTGGAATGTTCTACCAAATGCTTAAATGCTTTTGATGAAAATTCTTGGCTTTGGCATAGAAGATTAGGACATGCATCTTTTGACCATCTTTCTAGGATTAATTCAAAGGAATTGGTGAAGGGTATTCCTTACTTGAAGTTTGAGAAAGACCGCATTTGTGGTGCGTGCCAACTTGGGAAACAAACCAAGTCTTCCTTCAAACCAATCAAGGAATCATGTCAACTAGGCCTTAGAATTAATTCATATGGATCTTTTGGACCAACTAAAACTAAGAGCTTAATGGTAGTAGATTTGCATTTGTTTTAGTTGATGATTTTTCCCGTTTCACTTGGGTTTTCTTCTTGGAACACAAAGATTAAACCTTTTCTCGTTTTAAGATTTTTTCGAAAAGAGTTGAAAAGAGAAAGGGTTTTTCGATTTTGAGAATAAGGAGTGATAGAGGTGGTGAGTTTGTTAACCAACTCTTCATGACTTATTGTGATGAAAAGGGAATTAAGCATGAAATGTCTTGTCCTAGACTCCACAACAAAATGGAGTTGTAGAAAGAAAAAATAGAACACTTCAAGAGATGGCTAGGACAATGATAAGTGGAGTATGACCTCCCTCAATATCTTGGGTCGAGGCCGTAAACACCGCATGCTATATATCAAATCGTATTTATTTATGTAAAAATTCTTCCAAAACATCTTTTGAAATGTATCATCTAGAAAACCTAATGTTGCATTTCAAAGTTTTTGGATGCAAGTGTTTTGTTTTGAACACTAAAGATAACTTGGGTAAATTTGATGTTAGGCTTATGAAGCAATCTTTGTTGGATATTCTCTAACAACTAGTAAAGCTTATAGAGTATTCAATAGATCTTCACTTACCATTGAAGAATCCATGCATGTTAAATTTGAAGAATCTAATGTGTTTGTTGAGAATGTGTAGAGATTGAACCATTAGGTGAAGACATGGAGAGACTATCCTTGAAGGACTCACCCGCTCAAGATGATAAGTAAGAACCAATTGGTGACGTTCAAGGGATAAAGAGGAAAGCTCTCAAACCGCTTCCTAAAGCTTGGAGATATGCCACAAATCATCCCAGGAGTCATCTTAGGTGATGCATCTAAAGGGGTAACAACTCGCTCCAAACTCCATGACTTATGTGGTAACTTTGCTTTCATTTCTCACTTTGAACCAAAAGCATCCTTGAAGCTGAGGCGGACTCATATTGGTTGCTAGCCATGCAAGAGGAACTCAATCAATTTGAGCGCAACCAAGTTTGGCA
>JAVJIF010025115.1:0-98559 GCA_038442645.1 Agave tequilana | reverse complement strand
CTAAGAAATCCTAATTATGATTTTCCTATTTCTTAAAATTGATTTAATTTCTTACAAAAAAATGTCAAAATATTGTTTCTATTTTCAAAAAGTTTTAAAAGTAAAGAAAATGTTAATAATATATATATATATATTTTAATAAAGTTATGTTAGAACTCTCCCCCACACCTATCTCATGCATCGTCCTCAATGTATGAATTAATGCATAGATGCATGAAAAAGAAGAAAGGGAAGGAAAAATACTACCTTAAGGTGGCGGTTCCGGTGATGGTTTGATTGGTTCACGAAATGCGGCCCAATCGACTTTTCGTAGAGTTTGGAGGAACCCACCAGAAATCTCTCTTATATAACCTCTAAAATGATATATATATGAACGGTTTTTATTAAAAATTTAACCCATCTAATTTTCAAATTCCATAATTAATTTCAGAGTCAATTTGTCAACCGCCTCTCCCAAAATGGAGTGTGAAAAGATAGAATGATTGACTTGGATTTAGAAAGTATGGAAACTAATACCGACTCAGGAAAGTGACTTAAGTCAAGTAAAGGTTCAGGAGTCGAGATTGGTTCAGGAAGTGGGTCCAAATAAAGAAGTTGAAACTCAAGTTCACATTCATTTTTCCACAATGGATGTGACTTAATATTGGTGATTCAAGTTTAAGAATGACAGGTGTGGGATCAAAACTGACTCTAAAATATTACTCAAGTCGAGAACAAAACAGGAGTTAATATTGATTCAGAAATTTGAACTGGATCACAAAATTGAGAATCTAGGTCACATTTCGTATTGAGTTCAATTTCATAAAAATGAGAACTTGCCAATTTGTCAATGGGACTTTCAAAAGTATGAAATTGGTCAAGTTCAATATGATGATCATCAAAGATGGGCGATTCAATTTCATTATGAATTGGCATAGGATCTAATGTTGACTCGGGAAAAGATTGAAATCAGGTGAAGACACCGGAGTCATAATTGAATCAGGAAGTACAATTGAATCACTAAGTTGAGGTTCATGATCATATTCATTCTCAAGTTCAATTTTAGGAAAGGGATAACTTACCAAACTGTCAATGTCACTTTTAAAATTTGGAGTTTGGGCAAGTTCAGATGATTGTACTAAAATGGAACCTTGTTTTCAAAACAACATGACTCTTCGGCTCTAACAGAATGGTTAGCGACATCAGAACTGGCCAAACGATGAGAACGTAGAGTTTGGACCATCATATCTATGTCATGATACGAGCGTTTTGAGCCTGAGTCATGGCTTCAAGCATCTTTTCATAGTTGATTGGTTCATCGTTTTGCTGCGATTGGTCTTGAAAAGATGAAGTGTTGCTTTGGAAATGGTGTGAAATTGTGAGTCCATCAGATTTTTGATTATTGTTTGGACTCACGCATACTCATTTCCAAAATTGATGGTTTTCTATTTTGGACTGTTGGAACTGAGTATGAATCTTGAAAATATTGTGGACAAGGTAGAAAGGAGGACAAGTTGGTTGAAAATTGGACTCAGGGAGGTGAATCCCCATTGACTCTGTGAAGAGTTGAAATTATTCTGAAAATTATGGTCATAAGATTGGGGGCATGGGTTATATTGATTCGGATAAGACCAATCCAGCACACTATGTTGGTTAAAGTTATGATATGCTGGGTTGGTAATATCCGAAAAAGAGGTTGGTGTGTAATATAGATTATCATTAAAATTGAAAAAATTGTTATTATAAGCCATATCACCAAGAAATGTCAAACACAAAAAAAAAGAAAAAACAAACAAATAAGCAAATAAATAAAAAAATTCTAAACTAAGTTAGGGTAGACCTTAGATATAGACGACTCCTAACTGGTTAGACTGTCCACGGGAGGTATAATACAAACTTTGACCACAAGCTAATCAGCCAGGTCAGGGCAAGATTGGTGGGAGGTATCCGCGCAAAAGCGACGGGCCTAATTAAGCCAAACCACCAAACTTCGGGGTTCGCCTCTCAATCCCTTTCCTTAGACACTGATATGGCAGGAGTCAAATTCTAACACATTCCCCTTAGGATAATCTCCTAATTGAGTCCGAGATGTCCCTAGGGCCAACGTCTACTCATTTTTAGTTAGGCTTGGGTTAGTGAGTGAGGAGATTGTTTGTGGGCTAAGGAAGGGTAATGACTTCCCCATCTTATCTTGTTTATAGGACAAGCCTTAAGATTGATTGTGCAAGGTGTGCAGGATAAAGAAAGTAACATTCAACAAGCAAATAATCACTCAAGAATGTTTCCTAAACTATATGCCATGCAGACGTGCCTTTTGCTCCAGCACTCTTCAACAGTAATGTAAAATGTAAACGAATCAGACACGTGTCTAAATACAAAGTCTAAACCGTTTTAATATTTAACAAATATCATTTTACTGTTAAGATTAGATAGTAAATACAGTGAGAGAAACAAGGAAATAGATAACTACAAATATTAAACTTTTGCACTACAGCGAACCTGCAAAAAATACAGTTTAGTAGTTCACTCAGATTGCCACAAGAATGTAGCAAATCTGATGGCTTCTTGGCTCTGCTTTCTTGAGCAGAGTCCAAGGCCACTTATATGTCCACTGCAGCAAAAATTCCTTGTTGTCAAACCTGTACACCAAGAACAAAAAAGAAAAGTTAACCAAAAATGTAATCTAAAAAAGAGAATAACTTACCCTCCCTGGCAACGGCGTCAAAATTTGATTGAAGTTTAACCTGCACACAAAAATATAAAATTTTAACTTAAAATAGTAGTGCAAGTTACTCAATTCTACCACAATAGCAAGTGGCTATGCGGGTCGTGATCCACAAGAAGGGACTAGCGATGGAAGCTTTTAGTAAGTTCTCTTTTAGGCTATAAAGTATGGTTAAAGTTCTTCTTTAGTTCTTTAAAAGAAAAAGGAAAATTGAGTTAAAGTTTGAATTAGGAAGAAGATGGTGATTCAGAAGATGGAAAAATTAGAAATGATATGTACAAAGAAAGAAAAGGAATGATAAAAGAAGTGGTAGATTGTGGTGTTCTAAACTACAGAATTAAAAGAAAGAAAGAAACTAAAAGTTACTTACCCCTTTTGTGCTCATATTCCTTGGATTCGTAGGTACGACTTACCTTGTCTTTGAAGGCAATCAAGCATAGCGTGTAGGATCTTCCCCATTACCAATCTATACTAAGAATAAAAGGGCAAGCTTTACTAGCAAGAGAAAGGTTGTTCATCACTATAGGCCATCAAGGGTACTTGCAATGGCGAAGCAGTCTCGAGGCTATCAGATTCACTTGGATTGCAACACATTAGAGGAGAGTAAATGAAAACAAGAGTAAAGAAGAAAAATAACTTTGATCAACTCAAATAACAATGGAAGAAGAGATCATTTACACCGGTGTCACCTGCAGTACAAGCTTGCTCTCATTCCTCCATGAAAAGTATCCTCTCCTCTCAGTTACATAAAGAAAATAAAAATACATGAATAAAAACCTAAGTTACAAAACTACAAATTAGCCTAAGTTCTACTCTCTGCCTAGTCATTCTCTTTTGCCTTTGAGATTGTAGGTATTTATAGAAGAAATGCAGAGGTTAGAGAAGTATAAAGATAGGAAAAGCTGGTTATTTCTGAATTTGAATCCTTCCCTTATCTCCAAACTTGATTTGATGTGGATATTCAGTTTTGATCTGCAATTTGTTAGCGTGTTGATTACTGAATATTACTTATCAAATGACAGAATTAGAAATAGTGATCAACATAAGAGTTATATCCTTATAAGTCTGCTTTCTGGATCATCTTCAATCATCAGATTTGAAATTTGGTAGCGAAAGTTATGATTCAAATACTAAAATGTGTCCAGTCAGAATCTGAGTCAAACTTTCTTCATCTCATCCGTTGATCTTCTCTCTATCCATTTATCTCCTGTATTTGATATTATCCTCAGTTGATCTTTAGCTAACAAAAATTGATTATAGAAATCTGAATTTTATCAGTTTTCATTTGGTATTATCTTTCTAATTGCTCTGATCTTCAGCTGAATATTTGGCCAATCCTTGATTTATTCTAACTAGATCTGGGATCATCCTCAGCTAACCAAATAGATTCAGTTAAATCTGATTTTAACTGGTATTTTTTGATTTAATTTTCTTTCTCTTCATTATTATCTTCTATAAAATAGACATTTAAGACATAAAAATTAGCAGATTTATACACGATAAATGTAAGAGTGTAATGAAAAGAATGCAAAATATGTGTACAATCATTTTGCTTCATGTATATGTAATTTTTGTCCAAAACTTATAAATATATATGTATAACCCTTGAGTCACTTGCCTTCATGCAAATTACATTATGGACTTTTGTGTTTAGGATATGTATGTATATTATTAGTTTTGATAAATCATACATATACCTTGAAGTTTGTTTTAAATTAAAAATAAATTTTCATGATTTTCATATGTTTGTTTTGAGCCTTATTGACTATTTTCATGATTATGCTAATCACATAACTTTGTACACTCACATTATTTTGTTTACTCATGATTTTGTTTCATGAGCACATTTTTGAGCTTTATAGATTTCGAGTGTCAACTTTTGTCTATTTAGTATGATTCATGAGAAATATATGTTTTGTTTTCATGTTTGAAGGATCTTTAACTAGTTTTCTCAAAAAGTACTTTAAACTAGTTATTTAATTTTTAATGGATAGAGTTTTCAAATTATGTAAAATATTTTCAAACTCTTATTTTTGAAAACCCCTACCAACCCTTTAAAGGCGGATGGATGGGTGACCATGCCTTGTATGCTCAAATTAAATATCTTTTATCATGTGCATGAATAGGGTGGATAGATATGAGTTATATACATGATCTTCATGTTATGTCATCTTAGTGTACTCATATATGTTTTCTTATATATGTATGTTTCAAATTTCTATTAATTCAATTTCATTTGGTATTTTCATTTTCATATATATAATTATACTTGTTTTACAATATCCTACATGTTTAAAGCACAAATTATGTTTATGCTAAGCTTGGCGTAAATCTTGATTTCAATTTGTATCTCAATTGGTGTTTTAATGAGCTTATGCATTATTTTCAATTGGTATTTCAATTAAAAGATACTTCATATTTTAACTTTTAATTGATATCAAAATTTACAATATACTTCAATTGGTATCAATATGTTTCGATTTCAATGGGTTTCGATTTCAATTGGTATCAAAAATGTTTTACCTTTCATTTCAATTGGTATCAAAATTGGTATCAAAATGTTTATCTTTTATTTGGTTTCAAAATTTACCATATATTTCAATTGGTATCAAAATATAAAATATTTTACTTTCATTAGTATCACAATTTACAAATGCTTCAATTTCAAAAATTTCAATTTCAATTGGTATCAAAAATCTTGTGATATCTTAATATTTGTTTATTTCAGTTGATATAAAAAAATTTGTTGACTTAAGAGATTTCAAATTGTTTTAAAGTGATATAAAAATATTTTGATATGTATTGCCTATATGCAAGGGGAGCTTAACATCTCTTTTATATCTAGATTCATGTTGAGTGTATCTTATATTGAGGAGCTTGATATCTCTTTTTTATGTGGTACACATGTGTAGGGAGAGCTTAACATCTCTACTTATACATTGTATATTATGCTTTATGTGAGTTAGGATTTTGTCATCCCTTCTTCAAGTAATGCATGTATGCAGGGGAGCTAACTTAACGTCTTCCTCTTCATGAATGTATATCGCATATACATCCTTATTGTTGATTAGTTTTTCACCCATTTGTTGATGATTGACAAAAAGGGAGAATGATTTTGATTTTATATATACATATTTAAGAAATTGAGTTTATGCATACATTGGATTTTTTATGTTTATACAAAAAGGGGAGAAAGATTTTGAAAGTTTATTCAAAAAAGGGGAGAAGTTTTTGGGGAGAAGAATTTTTAGTTTATGCATGTTTCTCTCACCTTGTTTATGCATATATCTTTATTTAGTTTTATGCACTTCATTGAATATCTATTTGTTTATTGTTATGCATGAGTTAAGGGGAGCTTCTATGAATCTTAACTTTAATCCATGCATATATAACTCCATGAGTTTTGTCATCATCAAAAAGGGGAGATTGTTGGCCCGAAAGCCCATCACTCTAGTTTTGATGATGATTAACTCATGTAGTTATGTACTAATGATCTTGTGTTAATTAGTGTTAGATATTTGATCAAGATCTTAATTGATGTTTAGCTTCAACAAAGGATTTAAAGCCAAAGTTTTGGAGTTAGCACGTGTTGATTCAGAGCTCGCGCATCAAGATTGCATCAAAATGTAAAGGATAGATTAGTTGGTGGATTGCTCAAGTTCATATACACTCACACACAAGATTTATATGTGTTTTCATAAAAGAGTTTTCGTTTTGAAAAAATACCGGTTTGGTTTTTAAGCTTAAAAATATACATGTGTTTTATCAAAACTTATTTAGAGCTTAATATCAAAAACATAGATATTTCATCATATATGTGTAGTGGATCATATCCATACACACTAAGCTTCAAATTTGTTTAGAATATCTTGTTTTGTATTTGGAAAAGTTTTGAAAAAATCAATTTTAGAAAATACAGGTTTTTGTTTAAGGCAAAACTTCTATATTACAAAAATAGTTCAAAATGTTTGTAACATGTTTTGATTTTACTCAAACATATTTGTATCAAAAAATATCAATGAACTTATTTTTGTAGAATTTATGAGAAATTATGGGATTTTATTGAAAGAAAAATACCAAGTTTTTTAATCCCTAAACCTTTATTCTGGCCTTCTGCCAGTCGACTGGCAGTCGACCGACGTGCACAAACGTGCATGGCCTTATTTAGCTGGAGGGCCGATCGACCCAGTCGACCGCAAGAGAGTTCTGCTCGCAGGAACTGGCCCCGGTCGACCGGGCGGTCGACCGGTAGAGAGCTACTGCTCTCAGTATCCAGGCCACGATCGACCGGCCTGTCGACCGCTGGGACAACGGTCAGAAATCTGACTGTGGCCGGTCGACCGAGCGGTCGATCGGGCGGTCGACCGACAGCAGCACCAGCTACTGAGTTGGCCTCCAACGACCATATTTTGGGAACTTATAAATTGGCTTCCCTTGGACTATTTTCCACATGATTTGAAGAGAGTTTTGGGGCTAGTTTTTCCTACATATCTCAGTGGTTTCTCCACATGTTTTAGAGCCAAATCTAAAGGAGAGTTTATCAGGAGTTTTTAAAAGTGATTTCTTGAGTTTTTCACCACCAATCAATCCTAGTTTTCTCACACACACTTGAGCTTTTCATTGCAATATCTATCCTATAGAGAGGTTGTTGTGAGAGTGTTTTTAGGTGATCAAAGTGTTTAGATTACCAAGTGTTCATCTTTGTGCTTGAGGAGGCGGACTTGCAGGTTCGCGCTGTTTTGAGTCTAGTGAGAGCTCAGTGCAGAGGTGCGGCCTCGGCAAACTAGTGTGCTTGCGTGTGTGTTGTTCTTGCAGTAACAAGAGAGGGACTAGTGAGTCAAAGGAGTTCTAGTGTGAACTCGTTGTAGGTGTTGCTACACCGAGTGATCCTGTGGGATCATTTTTAGTGGAAATCCTTCATAGTGTTGAAGGTGGGGACGTAGAGCAAGGGTGCTCGAACCTCGAAACAAATCTCCCGTATTTGTGATTGCTCTCTCTATCTCTCACTTGTGTTTATATCTTGCATGCTTATATTGATTATTCCTTTAGATGATTGATATATCTTGTGCTTAACTATTATATGCTTGAGATCGTTTGCTCACACTTGTATTCAATCAAGAGAGCCGTAGCGGCACCTCAACTCTTATCTAGAGGAATCTTGAGGAGATAGTCCAGAGCCCTTCATCAGGAATTCGGCTACACTCTTGAGTTATACTTGGTGTGTTTTGCTAAATAGTTTTAGTTTGCATAAATAGTTTTAATTCCTCATTAATTCATCATTAGATTAGCTAGTCTCCTATTCACCCCCCTCTAGGTGATTTCAGAAATATGGATTCATATTATATTTGAAAGAATTGTTGTTGTTAAAATCCATTTCATAATATACAAAAAAGAAAACAAACAAATAAACAAACAAACAAAGAAAAAGAAAAAGAAAACAAGCCTATGCTAGGGTTGACTTAGACCTAGACTACTCCTAACTGGTTAGACTGTCCATGAAGGGTACATTGTCGGAATCTGACCATAAGTAATCAGCCGGTAGGGGCAAAATCAGTGGAAGGTATCCGTGCCAGATCAACGGGCCTAATTATGCCAAACTACTGTTCTTCGAGGTTTCGCCTCTCAATCCCCAACCTTAGATACCGATTTGACAAGAGTCAAACTCTAACAACTTCTCCTTAGGTCAATCTCCTAAATGAGTCTGAGATGTCCCTAGGGCCAACGTCTAGCAAATTTATTAAGGGTTGAGTTGTGTGAGTGGGGAGGTGATTTTTGGGCTAAGGGAGGTTAATAACTTCCCCACCTTATGTTGTATTGGGTTTTGACCTACAAGTGTGTAATATAGATAAGAATGAACATAAAAAGAGAGTAAATCGTTCACGTGTTTGTCCTAACTATATGCTATGCAATATGTACACCTCCGTCAAGATCACAACAACACAAGAACAAAATACAGTATATTAGAATTAAAATTGACACATGCCAAGATGCAAATGTCTAAACCGTTTTAAAGCATCCAATTTCTGTATTTTAATTCTTAAATTATTATAGTGCACAGGTAACAAATATTAGCAACAGAATATAAAAATATACAAGAGTTTATCCAGCCACACAAGAGAAAGTGTGAACTTCTGTAATGCTAATGAATTTAACCTGCACACTAAAAATAAAGAACAAAAGTTAACAAAAACGTGAAATCAAATCGTTCCCATCCCCGACAACGATGCCAAAATTTGATCGGGGGAACCGCGCACAAAATTTTGAAATCAATAGTTAAAGTGTGTGTGCTTTGGCTTCCTTAATACTGCCGTTATAGCATAGAGGCTAAATGGGTCGAATCCACAGGGACGGAAAGCGATAGAAGATTTACCAGATGTTCACGTGTGTGTTAAAGTTTCTTCTATGTTTTAAAGAATCATAAGAAAAGAAAACAAAGAGTGAATAGAGAAGAGTACGGTGAAACACGAAGAAGTGAAAATATAGAAAAGAATGTATTTGTGACTTTTGAAAATAAAAGATAGAAAACTCATGGTTACTAACTACTAATGGCTCCACTAACCATGCTAACCTCTTAGTGATAGCTGCCTCACATGTATCATTGGCCATCACTAGTCCTTGGTTCAAGAGAATTTCAAAGCATAACCTATATGCTAACTTTCACATCAAACTCAACATAACAAGTGCAAGCTACACTTAAACCATCAAAACTAAACAAGAGTAAGCATGGAGTAAAGTAATGTTATCTTGTTAGAGAGTTAGGATGATAGAGTGTTAGATCCACATCATGAGCCATCAATGGCTCTTGCAAGAGCAAGGCAAGTAGAGGCTATTAGATTCATGTGGATTATCAAGTAAGAAGTTAGCAAGTTAGTGGTTAGTAGTTAGTTGCCATGAGAAGAAAATTAGCTGAACATGTAAAAGGAGTTAGAGAGAAGAAAATAAAGAGAGGTAAAGAGAGAACCTTCATAGCTTGTCACCTTCTATTACAAGCATTCATACTTTCCAAGCATTGTACCACTCTCTCTCCTATTATAAGATCTAAAAGAAATGAAAAATACAAAGAGGAAGAAGAAGAACTAAACTAAACTACCGTAGACTACAATATGGAAAGAAAACTACACTACTCTCTGGATTTATCTCTGAAGAACCCTCGAGGGGTTATATATAGGCACCAGGGGAAAGTGGGCCCGAGGCACTGGCGCGGCGCGCGCGTCGCCGCCTGCTGCGCGCTGTCGCGTCGGTTCCCTATCTGTTGGATGTCCTGATTTCTAGTTTTGGGCCCCTAGTTTTGACGAAACAGCTCTCCAAAGTCAATGGCTATATTTGTAGGCTTTAATCACCAATTAAATGGTGATTTAGGGTCTTCTTCTTCATTTCATGCCATGGACCTAGAAATATACAAGAGAGGTATTATTAGCAGAATTTAATATTAAGTAAATGTAAAGATGTAGTATGAAATTTGCATTTTAGAGACTAATCATCCGGCCCTGGTGGATTGTTTGTTTAGGAGTCATCACCAAGACGCGACTAGGGACGTGACAAAGCCTCTGTTATTTCGTTCAGGAAGAATGCATACATGCAAACCCAAAAATTGTACTAGTATCACATTTGATTGATGTATCCACACTTGTAAGAGGAGAGATGTAGTCAATAAACTTTGTAATATATAGAAAAAGAATCAATGATAATATTGTTCAAATCTTGCCTTGTTTATGATCTATGATTTCTTTACTCAGGAGCTATCTTGTTTTGTAGTCATTGAAATGATTCACTGTGTGGTCCCCAGGTGGGTCCTACTAGGGAACTCGTGATCGAGGAGAAATCTGCCTGCTAGGGGCGAGCTCTCATCTTTCATGGGAGTCCCCAGGGAGTAAACATTAGTGTGTAAAGGTCCCATGCAATTGTAGACTTGTTCGAGGAGCCCTCATGATGTAAAGTGACCCATGTAGGCTACGCTTCGGATGATTTGTCAGGAATGACTCCGTCTCTTAGAATTTTCCCAAGCATTAACCGTTAGGGTGTAGAGGACCCATGTAGATTGCGCTCCGAATGGTTTATTGGGCAAGACTCTATCTCTCAGGAGTTTCCGAGCGATAACTGTCAGGTGTAAAGGACTCATGTAGGTTGTGCTCTGAATGGTTCATCGGGTAAGACTCTGTCTCTTAGGAGTTCCCCGAGTGGAACTATCAAGGTAGTAGAGGACCCATGTAGGTTGTGCTCTGAATGGTTCATCGGGCAAGACTCTATCTCTCTGGAGTTTCTCGAGCGGTAACCATCAGGATGTAGAGGACCCATGTAGGTTGCGCTCTGAATGGTTCATCGGACAAGACTCTGTCTCTCTGGAGTTTCTCAAGCGTTAACCATCAGGGTATAGAGGAACCATATAGGTTGTGCTCTAAATGGTTTATCGGACAAGACTATGTCTCTCAGGAGTTTCCCAAGTATTAACCGTTAGGGTATAGAGGACCCATGTAGGTTGCGCTCTGAAGGTTCGTCGGACAAGACTTCACCTCTCATGAGTTTCCCGAGCGATAACCGTCAGGGAGGACTCATGTAGGTTGCGCTCTGAATGGTTTATCGAGTTAGACTCTGTCTCTCAGGAGCATTATAAGCGTTAACCGTCAGGGTGTTAGAGGACCATGTAGGTTACGCTCTGAATGGCTCGTCGGGCAAGATTCCGTCTCTCAGGAGTTTCTCGAGCAGTAGTAACTGTCAGGGTGTAGAGGACCCATTTAGATTGCGCTACAAATGGTTCATCGAGAAAGACTCTATCTCTCAAGAGTTTTCTGAGCGATAACTGTCAAGGTGTAGAGGACCCATGTAGGTTGCGGGCTTACTCAGGTAGTCATCAGCATGTTATCCAATCATAGGCTGGATCAGAACGATCGACGTGGGTGAGTCTCCATCTTTCAGGTGGCTCCCTGAGGGGGTACCGTCAGGGTGTACAGGATCAGTATAAGCTGTGAGTATGCTCAGGAAATCATCAAGATGTTAACCATCATAGGCTAAACCAGAACAACCGACATGGGTGAGCCTCTATCTTTCAGGTGGCTCTTCTTGGGGGTGCCTTAGGGTGTATAAGACCCGTATAAGTTGCAGGCCTGCTCAGGCAGTCATCAGGGTGTTAACCCATCATAAGCTGACTAAAATAACCAATTGGGCGAGCCTCCATCTTTCAGGTGGCTCCTCGAGGGGTGCCATCAGGGTGTAGAGGAACCGTATAGGCTGCAGTCTACTCAAGCAGTCGTCAGGATATTAACCCATCGTAAACTGGACCAGAACAGCAAGCTGATCGGAGCGGAACCAGCATTTAAAAATGTGTATTTATGAAATCAGTGAAATTATTTGTGTGCTAATGTTCCCTCGATACTTCTGTTATAGCATTGGTCAACGGGTCGAATTCATAGGGACGGGAGGCGATAGAAGCCTTAACAATTTTTATTCACGTCGTTGTTAACAAGTTCTTCTTTGTTAAAGAATGAGAAAAAGAAACAGACAAGAAAAGAAATCAGAAGTGATAGGTGAAGAAGGCGATGAAACGACGATGTGAAAATAAAAAAGAAGTGATTTTGAAAACAAAAGAAGATGAACTAAGAAGTTGATGAAAACAATGATGAAAATAATAAAAGAGTTTTGGAATTGATTTTTAAAATAAGGTAAAAAAACTCTTGGCTACTAACTACTAATTTCTCCACTAACCATGCTAACCTCTTAGTGATAGTTGTCTAACATGGATTCTTGACCATCACTAATTCTTGGCTTCAAGAGACGATACAAAGCATAGCTCATAAGATTTTTCATAAATATTCAAACAACACATCCATACCACACAACAAGTTACTATTAAATCATCAAAACCGGTTAAAGGTGAGCATAAAATAAAGAAGACATTACAAGTTAGCAAGTTAGTGGGTTAGATGTTAGAAATGTTAGAACGTTAGAATCCATCATCATGAGCCATCAATGGCTCTTGCAAGAGCAAGGCCTTGTAGAGGCTATTAGATTCATGTGGATTATCAAGTAAGCGGTTAGATGTTAGTGGTTAGTAGTTAGTAGTTAGATTGTCATGTGAAGAAAAATTACCTAAGCATTATGTAGAAGATGGAGAAGATTACAATGGAGAAGAAAGGAGACCCCTTTACATAGATTGTCACTATCTATTATATCAATCTCTCTTTCTCTCTCTGAATCTCTCAGCCCTAATACATGATCTAAAATCGAAATGAAAATTCAAAAGAAAAGAAAAGAAGAATACCTACACTAACCTACACTAAAAGATAAAAACCTAGCCTATTTCTTAATCTGCTTGCGTTCTGAGTCTCTGCAGGGCAATTTATAGGCGAAAGGGTTCCCGAAGATGAGACGAGGCGTCGAAAATCGACGCATGGGCCCACCATATTGCCGCGGAAAACGCAACATTTGTTGCATTTTCGTGGCAAAACCAGGGACTTAGGTCCCTGGTTTGGTGAGTAGTTTCGCCACACTTCAGGACCTTTCAGATATGCTCAGATTCGGTTTTGGGTCCAGATTTTCGTCAGACACCCGCCAACGTCTAGATTCAATGTTTCTTCTAGAAACTCTCTAGGTTGGCCTTTAAGAACTGGATTTAATTATCCAAAAATGGGTTTAATTAAGCTCTTATTATTTCTTTGCCCCTAGACTCTTGATTATCTGCAAATTAGGCCAAAACACAGTTAGAAATATAATTTATTCATAAATCGGAAGGAAATGTGATGTATTAATGCAAAATTGTAGACTAATCACACCCCCACACTTATCTTTTTGCTCGTCCCGAGCAAAATAAGAAAAATAATTGTACTAGAAATGTTATTGCACCACTTTCGCAGATGACGCGACAAGCCGTTAAACCTCTAGGTTACCTCTAGAGGAGGAGTTTCGTCTCCTGAGGGTTTCAGCGGATTGCACCCATAAAATCAATAAAGAAAGAAGATAAATGTTAGTATTTTGAAAATGCAATTTGAAAGAGAGACAAGTTTTCCAAATATTTTTGCAAAAAATTAAGCGATCTAAAGATCATAAGTCCACCAAAAATTATTCTCCCTTAAACTTAATCTATATGCAAGATCTTGTCTTCAATTAAGGTAAGAATTCAAAATTGAATCGAATATTTTATATTCATAAAACCTTGATAATATACACTTTGTGATAGTGAAGATTTTTGAGATTTCAACTCAACCATCAAGCCATTTATTTATATATATATTTCTTTCTTTCTTTCTTTCTTCTTCCCTTAGTTTTCTTAGGCTTTCTAGTTTAGCTAGGTAGTGAGCCTTTAACTGATGATTCACAAATCAGATGGTCTTAGGGCATCAGATGAGAAAACATCCCTCGGGTTTAAGAACTCCAGTAAAGAGGGCCACAAAACTAAGGAAAATTATTTGTTTCTTATGACCACCGCTAGGCGTGAATAATCATGCTTCTTGAGGCATAATTATCCAGCTCTAATAAGTGATTTTTTTTATATACCATATATATATATATATATATATATATATATATATATATATATATATATATATATATATATATTTTGTTTATAACATTTTAGGTCTTTGTTTCCATCCCAAAAATTGTGTAAGTGTGAAGTGCATACTATCTAAGGCAAACAATTCAAGATAAAATTTTCTCTCCAATTTATCTTACTTAGACTATAATCCTAAACAAGATCCATTATTTCGACTAGCTTTAAGATGTTATAATTAAGGCTTCCTTAATTTGTAAGATCATCTTAATTTTCTTTAAAATAGATCAAAACGTTATCTCTTATTTCAAAAGTTTTTTAAAGAAAGAAAAAATTCCTATATAAAAGGAAAAATTCTAAAAATATCCTAAAAGACGTGAAAAAGAAAGAAAATCTAAAAATTCTACGTTAGTAGACCCTCCCCCACACTTATCTCATGCATTGTCCTCAATGTATCGTGAATGTATGTATGCATGAAATAAATAGAGAGAAGAGAAAAAATCACCTCTAGGTGGTGGTTCCAGTGGTGGTCTGATTGGTCCACCAAATGCGGCCCAATCCAACTTGTGTGGAGTTCGGAGGAACCCACCAGAGACCTCTATAATACAACCCTCTAAAATGATGTATATATGAATGATTTTTGTTAAGAATTTTATCCCATCTAATTTCTAACTTTTTAAAATAATTTCAGAGTCAATTTTATCAATACCCTTGTTCCAAAATGGAGTGTGAAAAGATAGAATGATTGATTTGGACTCAGAAAGCACAGGAACTACTACTGACTCAGAAATTTGACCTAAGTCAAGTAAAGGTTCAGGAGTCAAAATTGGTTCAGGAATCCGGTCCAAATCAAGAAGTTAAAATTCTAGTCCATATTCATTTTCTCACAACGGAATGTGACTTTCTAAGATGGGTGATTCAAGTTTAAGAATGACAGGTATGGGAATCAAAACTGACTCTAAAATATTGGTCAAATTGGGTAGCAAAACAGGAGTCAATATTAATTCAGGAATTTGAACTGGATCACAAATTTGAGGGATTGAAGTCATATTCTTGTCTAAGTTCAATTTCTTTGAAAGAAAAACTTGCCAATTTGTCAATGGGACATTCAAAAGTATGAAATTAGTCAAGTTTAATTTGTTGATCATAAAAGATTGGTGATTCAATTTCATGATGGATTGGCACAGGATCTAATTTTGACTCAGAAAAAGGATTGAAGTGAGGTAAAGATACCAGAGTCAATATTGAATCAAAAAGTGAAACTGAATTACCAAGTTGAGGTTCAGGATCATAATCATGCTCAAGTTCAATTTCAGGAAAAGAAAAACTTGCCAAAATATCAACATGGTTCTCAAAATTTTAATGTTGGTCAAGTTCAAATGGCTGTGCTGAAATTGAATCTTGGTTTCCAAAGCAACATGATTCCTGACTAGATCGATAGAGTTAGAGATATCTAGATTGGTCAAAGGTTGATAAGAGTGAGTTTCCTCATTCCTTGAATGTTAACCAATTGACTTAGTTGTGTTTCTAACCTATCGGTAGACTGAGCAAAAGATTTTTGAAATTGTTGTGAGGTCTCATGAAAGATTTCTATACTCTTTTCTAACTTAGATTTTTCTTCAAATGGTTATTCTAGAAAGAGAGTGTAAGAATCTTGATTTTAAAAAATTTGTGAAGATTGTGAGTCTAACAAGCTTTGAGATTGTCGCTCAGACTCATGCAAGAATTTCTCAGTCAATTTCAATATGGATGTTTGATCATTTTGAAGAGGTTGGATTGAGTAAGACTCTTGAAAATATTGTGAAATTAGGGAGGCCAACATGTTCTGAAATTGCCACTAGGCCTCTTGCAGGTTGGCCTCTATACTCTTTTCTAACTCAGATTTTTTTTCAATTGGTGGTTCTAGAAAAGGATTGTAGGAAGCAAAATTGGAAAATGAATATTGTGAAAATTATGAAAATTATGGATAAGGTGGTTAAAAATTTGACTTGGGGGAGGTGAATCCCCATTTTCTTTGTGAACAGTAGAAATTATTTCGAAATTATGGTCGTAAGGTTGGGGGTATGAGTTGTATTGATTCGGATAAGTCCAACCCAGTGTATTTGGTTGGTTCATATTATAAAAAGCCGGATTGGAATTATCTGAATCAAATGGGGTCTGTGTGAAATATGGATTCATATTAGGATTGAAAGAATTGTTGTTTTTGAATTCCATATGACAAACAAACACAAACAAAAAAGAAAAAGCAACCAACAAATAAAAAAGAAAGAAAAAAATCAAAACCAAGCCTATACTACGGTTGACCGAAACTTAGACGACTCTTAACTGGTCAATTACCTGGGGGAGGTTGTTGTATGAATTCACCACAAGTTTATCGATCAAGTAGGGGAAAAATACGGTGGGAGGTACCTATACGTAATCAACGAGCCTTAATTACGCCAAACCATGGTATCTTCAAGGTGTAACCTCTTAATCCCCAACCTTAGACATCGATTTCATAAGAATAAGATTCAAAATAAGTTCCACCCACGGCCAATCTCTTAATAAGTCCGAGATGTCCCTAGGGGCCAACGTCTATTAATTTTTATTAGGGCTTTGGTTGTGTGAGTGGGGAGTTGATTTTTGGGCAAAGGAAGGATGATAAAATCCCCACCTTATTTGTATTGGGTTTTGCCCTTAATTTAATTCGTGCAAGTGTACAATATTGGCAAGAATAACACACAAAGCGAGTAAATCATTCACGTGTTTGTCTTATGCTATATGCAATGTCATATGTACACCTCAGTTCAGATCACAACGACAGAACAAAATACAGTATATTAGAATTGAATTGACATATGCCTAAATGCAAATGTCTAAACCGTATTAAAAGGGTATAAATATCATATTTTAGTTCTTTATTTATTGCAGTGTGTAGACAATCACAGCAGAAAATAGATAGCAGAAATCACAGATATATGCAATTTAGAAGCAACCTGCAAAATATAAGGCCGAGATCTCAAAAATGTGCCACGTTTTTGCGGCTTTTGATGAGTTTCTGCGGCAAATGTTTAAGCAATAGCTCCCTGCTTTCTTGAGCAGGAAGATGCAAGCAAGTTTATCTTTCTGCAATGTTTAGTTCTGAAATTATTATCCTGCACACCAAAACAGAGAAAAAATATTAACAAAAACGTGAAATCAAAGCCATCCCCGTCCTTGGCAACGATGCCAAGATTTTGATCGAAGCGGAGCCAGTACTTGAAAATGTGTGTTAATGAAATCAGTGAAATTATATGTGTGCTAATGTTCCCTCGATATCTCCGTTATAGCATTGGCTCAACTGGTCGAATCTATAGGGACGGGAGGCGATAGAAGCTTAACAGTTTTTATTCACATAGATTGTTAACAAGTTTTTCTTTGATAAAGAATGAGAAAAATGTTGGCTCGGAGGCCCTTCACTCTAGTTTTGATGATGATTAACTCATGTAGTTATTGTTTACTAATAATCTTGAGATATTTAGTTTCAGATATTTGATCAAGATATTAGTAGGTGATTAGCTTCAACAAAGGAGTTTTGGAGCTACCACATGGTGAGTTAAGAGCTCACGCGTCAAGATCGCATCTAGCACTCGGTTGGAGTCAAGCTCGTTGGATCGCGTTGAGTTTTGGAGGTAACACATGGTGATTCAAGAACTCACGCGTCAAGATCGCATCTAGCACTCAGTTGGAGTCAAGCTCGTTGGATCGCGTTTGGATCAAGGAGTTCTACAAGAAGACCTCGGTTTGTTTACTTTAAGATTGTGTTAGATCATTGTAAAGATTAGATAGTGTTGATATGCTCAAGTTCACAATACACACACAAGTTTAAAGTTTCAAGTTTTGGTTTTTCGGTTAACCGATCTTGGTTTTCATGTCAAAAACATAGATATAATATTTTTCACGTATATTGGATTCTATCCATATACGACATGCTTAAAAGTTGTTTCAATATCATGTTTTTGTATTTGCATGAGTTTTGGAGAAAACGGTTTTCCATTTCAAAATCCTAATTTTTGAATAATACGAATTTTGGTTTAAGGCTTTCAAGATAACAAAAATGGTTCAAATTATTTAGAATACGTGTTGAATTTTACTCACACATATTTGTAGTTCAAAGATCTTATAAGAACTTATTATTGTGGAATTTATGTGATTTTATAGGATTTAATTGATAATAAAAGACAAGTTTTTCAATCCTTAAATCCCTGGCCAGATTGCTCTGGCGGTCGACCGCACCAAGAGCCGGTCGACCGTCACGGTCGACCGATGTGCACGAAACGTGCATAAAGGCCTGCAACTTGGCCGGTCGACCGCGCGGTCGACCGTCTGAGATCACCCCACTCTCGGGTGGGGGCTGGTCGACCGGGCAGTCGACCGTTGGCTAGGCACGGTCGACCAGGCGGTCGAACGCAGGCACAATGGTTAGAAAAGTGACCGTTGGCCGATCGACCGGCCGGGTGATCGGAAGGGCAAAACTGCCCTTTCCTGCTACCAACGGGCAGATTTGTTTGTGGGCTATATATACGCACCTCTTTGAGCTGTTTTAGTTAACAAATTTCAAGAGCAAAAATTCTCATCTTCTTAAGTGTTTTAACAACAAGTTTTAAAAGAGTTTTTGGGTTTAAAGATTTTATCTTTATTTGTTTTAAAGTGTTGAAAAATTCAAAGAAAAGAGAGTCTTTTGGGAATTGGTTTTTGATCTAAATTTTAATATCTATTTGGAGATTTTCCCAAGTGTTTTTCTTTGATCCAAACACTTTATTTTCTCACACTTGAGCTATCATATCTATCCTATCTATAGGATCTTTTTTAGTGAGAAAATTTGGTTTGTGGTTTATTGAAACCACCAAGTGTTGTAAACCTTTTCTTTTGCTTTGACTTTGTGCCTAGCCTCTTGTGTAGAGGCTATTGGTGTTTGAGAGAGGAGTTGTGTACATCTAGTTGTATTTGCCCAAATTCTCAGTGGAGGTTCCCTGTGTGGGAAGTCCTGTGTGGACGCTATAGTGGAGATCCTTCTGTGCGAAGGCGGGGGCGTAGAGCTGGGTGCTCGAACCTCGAAACATATCTTGGTGTTTGCGATTGATCCACTATCTCTAAACTCTCTCTTATATTATGCATTGCATCATATTGTTCATATCATATATATGCTTGGATTTGATTGTGTGCCTCACTTATGTGCAACTAAGAGAGCTTTACATAGCACCTCCAACTCTTATTAAGAGGAATTTAGAGGAGATAGTCCAGAGCCCTTCACCGGGAATTCGGCTACACTCTTTTGTTACGCTAAGTGTGTTGCAATTTGTTTTTAATTCCGCATTATTTGTCATTAGATTAGCCTTACACCTATTCACCCCCCCCTCTAGGTGTACTTTCAATTGGTATCAGAGCCTGCGCTCCTGATATTAGGTTTAACCACCGAGGAGAGAGATCTTGGTTTTCTAATCTAGTATTTGTATTTGCACACTTATTTGTTTACACATACTCATGGATTACCTTACCCTTCCCATGTTTGATGTTTCTAACATCGATATGTGAAAGTTTAAAATGAGTATGTATCTCAAGACCCTAGGAATGCATGTTCACCTTGCCGCTACCAAGAAATCTTATCTTGGAAATAGCAAGCATAAAAAGGCTAATGCACAAGCCCTAAAGGCACATAGAAAATCTCTTAGCAAATAATATTTAAATATGGTCTCATTGTGATTCCGCCTTTACAGTGTGGAACATATTGACATCTCCGAGCTACAAACGCAAATTAATAAAGAGGAGAAATCTAGTGGAGAAGAGTCCGACGAACGTTGCTTCATGGTCCAAGGGAATGACTCCCTTGAGGTATATTTGGATACTCAACTAGATAATAGTACTAGTTTTTCTTGTAATGAGTGTATGGATGCACATGCTGTAAATCATGAACTAGCTATAGGTTGTGAAAAGTTGTTAGAAAGACATAATCTCTTGAAAAAGAAAAGTTTTGCACTAAAATTTTGTCTTCTAAACTTGATGTTATTTTGCAAGAGAGGGATGAGATTTCAAATGAAAGGGACTCTTTGAAATCCCAACTTAAACTTACCCTAAAAGAAAATGAAATTTTGAAAAATAAAAATGATAGTGAAAATGATTTGAAGAAAAATGAGGTTCTATCTTCAAAACTTGAATTTGTGTTAAAAAAAATGAATCTTTGAAAAAAAAATTATTTCTATTTCAAAGGAATTAGATTTAATTTCTAATGAAAATAAATCTTTGAAAAATGATTTTGACTCACATGTTTGTCATGCTAGTGTAGCTTCAAACTCTAGTGTTTCCAATGCATGCACCACCTCTTCTTCTATAAATGAAAATGATATATGTATGTTAAAGAAGAGTGTTGATTATTTGGGCTCCACTTTGAGCCAATGTGCTATGAATCACACACATTTGGAATCCAAATTTCGCAAGAAATAAGTTCCACCTACGCATGCACACAAACCACGGCATACACATGCTTCCCATGTTCATACACATAACACCTTGTAGCTTATGTGTACACTTGTACACATTGTGAACGTAAGGGCCACCTTGCAAAATTTTACTTTGATAGAATTAATGATTCAAATTTGCAAATAGATTTGTTTGGGTTAGGAAAGGAGATAACCCCCATGAACCCAAAAGAGTATAGGTACCAAAATTCACTCCTATTCTATTTGATGTAGGTGTGGGCTCTCATATGACGTGAGATGCGTTGGTGTCTTGAGGTGGATGCGTTTAGAGCAAAACGGTGACAATTTAGGATGCATCACTTTCAAGGAAAGTTTGGTGGGAGGACCACCTTGGTTTGGAGCCTAGAGATTTGCCCTCATAGTTTTGATAATGATCTCTAAACTCCTATTTATATTTACATGCTTTCATATTATTAATTCTTAGCATGTCATGTTTTAATGATTATTATGTTAATTGCCATGATTAGACATGTGATATACATATGTAGTATTTTTGAGATACACCCATGTTCTATATGGACCTATATTTTTATGTTCTCACTTTTTTAGCTATGTTGTATATCCTAGTCTAATACATGTGTATTTACATAATGATCATATGGCTTAGGTTTTTCGTTTTATGCTTCATGATTTGATTACATGTTTAAGATGTAGTTTTCATTAAAACTTGTGTCAATACTTGTACAACTAGTGAGCCACAAATTGATTATTATATATTTGTACTTGATGCTCATTTGTACCCATTAGATGTACTAATATAGCCTAGTTTTGATTATTCATGCATTTTGACTTGTATTCCCTATTTTTGGACATGTTTTTCATGATAATGTGTTTAGTTTCGTGTATATACTAATTTTGTCAAAACTTTAAGATATACATGTATACCCTTGAGTCATTTGCCTTTCATGCAATATTATGGACTCAATTGTGTTTGGATATGTATGTATACTTCTAGTTTAGACTAAACTTACATATACCTTGAAGTAGATTTAGCTTTAATGATTTTTATAATGAAATTTCATATTGAGCTTAATTGCCTTATTCAATGATTTTGTTGATTACATGACTTTATACACTCACATTTTTGATGTTTACTCATGATTTGTTTTCATGAGATATATGAGCTTTATTGCAATTTGAGTGTTGATAATTGTGTGATTTTCATGTTTTCATGGATATGTTATTGTTTTATTCCTTACTTGAAAGATTTTGTACTAGTTTTCAATTTTATCATAAAATTAGGTTCGTATTTCTTCATTTGGAAAAGTTTTCAATTATGCTAAAATTATTTTCAAACTTATTTTTGAAAACCCATTCCATCGAAGGGCGGTTGATTGAGCGACCATACCTTGTACGCTCAAATTGAAATCTATTTAAATATGTGCATGAATAGGGTGGTAGCATGAGTTATATACTTGATTCTCATCATATTTTTTAATTGGTATCTCAATTGATATTTTTTTTGTTGTATACTCATCTTTGATTTTCTATGTATGTATGCTTCAAATTTCAACAAGTATCAATTTCTTTTAGTATTTACACTTTCATACATACATACATACATATATATATATATATGTAAGTATATATATATATATATATATATATATATATATATATATATATATATATATATATATATATATGATTTGATTGTGCTTGTTATATTTTTACATCTTAAAAGCACAAATTATGTTTATGCTAAGCTTGATTTAGTTCTTAATGATTATTATTTTTCAAATTGGTATCTTATACAAGCTTATGCATCATTTTTATGGTATTTCATAAAGGGAGAGAAAACTTCATGTTTTATCTTTCAATCGATTTTATTTCCAATTGGTATCTTACTCTCAATCTTTATGATGAAAATGATATTATTTGGTATATTATTTTTCAATTGGTTTCCTACGTTCTTAATGAAAAATATTTTAATTTGAAATATGCTAACATTTTTCAATATTGGTATCAAGAATCTTAAATTGGCTTTATTCTAAATTTGGTATCTTTATTTCAAAATGATTTGTTTAACCAAATAGTTGGTTGTTTTTCAATTAATATCATATTTCATTTTAAATTGGTATCTATATTGAAATGAGTTATGCTTACATAAAAATATTTGGCTTTTACTTTCAATTGATATCAAAATTACAAAATATTTTCATTTGGTATCAAAACTACAAGATGTTTATAATTGGTATTGTTTTAAGATACTTTCAATTGGTAATTATTTTGGTATATTAAACATGTTGTTTACTTTCATTGGTATCTTTTGGTATATTGAACATGTGTCTATTACAATTGGTATCAAGATTTATAATATACATATATATTTCAATTGGTATCAAAACATACATTGTTTCATTTTATATTGGTATCAAAGTTTACAAGATATTTTCAATTGGTATCTTTTGGTATCTTAAAATTTGTATTTATTTTCAATTGGTATCATAATTTGGTATCAAAAGTTTGATATGTATTGCTTATATGTAAGGGGAGCTTAACATCTTCTTTATATATAGATTCATGTTGATTGTATCGCATATTGAAGAGCTTGACCGCTCTTCTCTATGTCTTACACGTGTGTAGGAGGAGCTTCACATCTCCTTTTATACATTGTATATTATGCGTAATGTGATTAGGGTCTAGTCATCACTTTTTCATGTAATGCATGTATGCGGGGGAGTTAACTTCACATCTTTCCTCTTCATGAATGTATATCGCATATATGTATCTTTATTGTTTGTTTTATACAAAAATGGTGAGAACATTTTTTTATGCCCTTTGTTGATTTTGTTGTTTGACAAAAAGGAGGAGAATTTTTTAGTTATTTTTACCCCTTTGTTGATGAATTGACAAAAAGGGGAGAAGTATTTGTTTATATATGCATGCCGTTATATTATTTTCTATGCATATGTTTGTTTATGAAAAAATGAGAAAATAACCATTAGATATTAAATATTTGTGCTCATTTATGCATCTTTATGTTGAGCATTCATTGCATATCTATTTGTTTATTGTTATGCATGAGTTAAGGGGGAGCTTCTATGAAGCTTAACTTTAATCCATGCATATATAACTCCATGAGTTATGTCATCATCAAAAAAGGGGAGATTGTTGGCCCAGAGGCCCTTCACTCTAGTTTTGATGATGATAACTCATCTAGTTATTGTTTACTAATAATCTTGTGATATTTAGTTTCAGATATTTAATAAAGATATTAGTAGGTGATTATCTTCAATAAAGGAGTTTTGGAGCTAACACATGGTGATTCAAGAGCTCGCGCGTCAAGATCGCATCTAACACTCGGTTGGAGTCAAACTCGTTGGATCGCGTTTGAATCGAGTCAACTTGGAGAAGGAGTTCTACAAGAAGACCTCGGTTTGTTTAGTTTAAGATTGTGTTTAGATCATTGTAAAGATAAGATAGTGTTGATATGTTCAAGTTCACAATACACACACAAGTTTAAAGTTTTATGTTTTGGTTTTTTGGTTTAACCGATCATGGTTTTCATGTCAAAAATATAGATATAATATCTTTCATAATATTGGATTCTATCCATATACAACACGCTTAAAGTTGTTTCAATATCATGTTTTTAATTTGCATGCGTTTTGGAAAAACGGTTTTCTATTTCAAAATCCTAGTTTTTGGAAAATACGGATTTTGGTTTAAGGTAAAATTTTAAGAACACAAAAATGGTTCAAATTGTTTAGAATGTGTGTTAAATTTTACTCACACAAATTTGTATTTCAAAGATCTTATAAGAACAAATTTTATGGAATTTATGTGATTTTATGGGATTTAATTGGTAATAAAAAAGACAAGTTTTTTAATCCTTAAATCCCTGGCCAGATTGCTCTGGCGGTCGACCGGACGGTCGACCGCACCAGGAGCCGGTCGACCGTCATGGTCGACCGATGTGCACGAGACGTGCACAAAAGCCTGCCCACTTGGCCGGTCGACCGCGCGGTCGACCGACTGAGAGCACCTCACTCTCGGGTGGGGGCTGGTCGACCGGGCGGTCGACCGTTGGTTAGGCACGGTCGACCTACCGGTCGATCGCAGGCACAATGGTCAGAAAAGTGATCGTTGGCCGGTCGACCGGAAGGGCAAAACTGCCCTTTCCTGCTGCCAACGGGCAGATTTGTTTGTGGGCTATATATACCCACCTCTTTGAGCTGTATAGTTAACAATTTCAAGAGCAAAAATTCTCATCTTCTTAAGTGTTTTAACAGCAAGTTTTAAAGGAGTTTTTGGGTTTAAAGATTTTATCTTTATTTGTTTTAAAGTGTTGAAAAATTCAAAGAAAAGAGATTCTTTTGGGAATGGTTTTTGATCTAAATTTCAATATCTATTTGGAGATTTTCCAAGTGATTTTTTTTGTTCCAAACAATTTATTTTCTCACACTTGAGATATCATATCTATCCTATCTATAGGATCTCGTTTAGTGAGAAAATTTGGTTTGTAGTTTATTGAAACCACCAAGTATTGTAAACCTTTTCTTTTGTTTTGGCTTTGTGCCTAGCCTCTTGTGTAGAGGCTGTTGGTGTTTGAGAGAGGAGTTGTGTACTCCTAGTTGTATTTGCCCAAATTCTCAGTGAAGGTTCCTTGTGTGGGAAGTCCTGTGTGGATGCTATAGTGAAAATCCTTCTGTGTGAAGGCGGGGACGTAGAGCTGGGTGCTCGAACCTCGAAACATATCTTGGTGTTTGCGATTGATCTACTATCTTTAAACTCTCTCTTATATTGTGCATTGCATCATATTGTTCGTATCATATATATGCTTGGGTTGATTCTGTGCCTCACTTGTGTTCAACCAAAAGAGTTTTACATAGCACCTCAACTCTTATTTAGAGGAATTTAGAGGAGATAGTCCAGACCCTTTCATCGGGAATTCGACTACTCTTTGGTTATACTAAGTGTGTTGCAATTTGTTTTTAATTCCGCATTATTTGTCATTAGATTAGTCTTACACCTATTCACCCCATCTAGGTGTACTTTCAAAAAAGAAAAAGAAAAAGAAAATAAATTCAGAAGTGATAAGTGAAGAAGGCAATGAAATGGCGATGTAAAAATAAAATAGAAGTGGTTTTAAAAATAAAAAGAAGATGAAACAAAGATGAACTAAGAAGTTGATAAAAACAATGATGAAAATGATAAAAGAGTTTTGGAATTCATTTTAAAATAAGATAAAAAATTTATGGCTACTAACAACTAATTGATTCACTAACCATGCTAACCTCTTAGTCATAGTTGCCTCACGTGGATCCTTGGCCATCACTAATCCTTGGCTTCAAGAGACGATACAAAGCATAACTCATAAGATTGTTCATAAACATTCAAACAACACATTCATATCACACAACAAGTTGCAAGATATTATTAAATCATCAAAATCGGTTAGAGGTGAGCATGAAATAAAGAAGACATTACAAGTTAGTAAGTTAGTGGCTAGATGTTAGAAATGTTAGAATGTTAGAATCCATCATCATGAGCCATCAATGGCTCTTGCAAGAGAAAGGCCTTGTAGAGGCTATTAGATTCATGTGGATTATTAAATAAGTAGTTAGATAGTTAGTGATTAGTAGTTAGATTGTCATGAGAAGAAAAATTACCTAAGTATCATGTAGAAAATGGAGAAGATACAATGAAGAAGAAAGGAGACACTTTTACATAGATTGTCACCATCTATTACATCAATCTCTCTCTGAATCTCTCAGCCTCTCTTTCTCTCTCTGATTCTCTCAGCCCTAATACATGATCTAAAAATAAAATGGAAATACAAAAGAAAAGAAAAGAAAAGAAGAACACCTACACTAACCTACACTAAAAGAGAAAAAATCTAACCTATTTCTCAATCTGCTTGCGTTTCGAATCTCTGCAGGGTTATTTACAGGTGAAAGGAGGTTTCAGAAGACGAGACGAGGCCATGCGTCGAAAATCGATGCGTGGGCCCACCATATTGCCACAGAAAGGAGGCATTTGCTATTTTTTCGCGGCAAAACCGAGACTTAGGTCCCTGGTTTTGGCGAGTAGTTTTGCCACACTTCGGGGACCTTCCAGATATGCTCAGATTCGGCTATGTGGGTCCAAATTTTCGTCAGACACCCGCCAACATCTAGATTCAATGTTTCTTCTAGAAACTCTCTAGCTTGGTCTCAAAGAAATCTGGATTTAATTACCTGAAAATGGGTTTAATTAAGCTCTTATTACTCCCCCTAAACTCTTGATTATCTGCAAAGTAGACCAAAACACGGTTAGAAATAATATTTATTCATAAATCGGTAGGAAAATATGATGTATTAATGAAAAATTGTAGACTAATCACAAGCGTGGGCGAGCCTCTATCTTTCAGGTGGCTCCCTAGGGGTGCTGTCAAGGTGTAAAGGACCCGTATAGGATGTAGGCCTACTCAGGTAGTCATCAGGGTGTTATCTCATCATTGGCTAGACCAGAACAACTGGCGTGGGCGAGCCTCCATCTTTCAGGTGGCTCCCGAGGGGTATCGTCAAGGTGTAGATAACCGGTGTAAGCCGTAGAGAATGTTCATTATACTTGGGGTAGCTATCAGAGTTGGGTGAAAATGCGATAAGATAGCAGAGAATAATCTTTTATTGGATGATATATAACTTACACATAATATCACGTTATGTGAAAGGAGTTCCACTGCTTATTAAGTTTGTCCCTGCCCTGATCGGCTAAGGTGTATGACCCGTTGCCTCTGGAGCAATTATGATGTAGGGACCCTCCTAATTGGGTCCTAGTTTTTCGTAATCCTTCTGACGTGTGCTCTGAATCACGCGTTTCAGGATCAGGTCTCTGACTTGAAATTTTCTTAGCTTCACCTTCTTATGGTGAGCCGCCAGATTTATTGTTGATAGGCTGCGATGCGAATTTGGGCCTGTTGATGCCTTTCCTCCGCGTGATCTGGTATTAGATGGTGTAGGGCGTCATTTTGATCTGGAACAACTCCTTCTATCCAGAGTGTCGACATGTTGATGTCAACCGGGATGATCGCTTCCATCTCGTATGCAACGAGAATGAGGTTTCTCTAATCGAAACATGTTTGTTGGTCATATAGGCCCAGAGTACTCCGAGGAGTTTCTCCACCCATTTGCCCTTAGCTTGTTTAGGATTTTGATTAGGTTATTGAGAATGGTGCAGTTGCTGATTTCAGCCTGGCCATTTCATTGAGGGTAATAAGATGAGGAGAATTGATGGGCGATGCTGTATTTGGCGCATAAGAAGGCCACTTGCTTGCTGACAAAATTAGTTCCGTTGTCGGAGATGATGGTGTGGGAGATCCCGAAGCGACATACTATGTTTCCCAGTGGAACTTGATAATCTGTTGCCCACTGATCTCGGACAGCGGCACTACCTCGATCCATTTGGTGAATTAGCCAGTGGCTAATAGTAGAAAAACATAGCTGGGGTATGCTCGGGAAAGTGATCGACTACATCCAGCCCTTATTGCTGGAAGGGCCACAGGCTGCGCAAGGTGTGAATATCTGAGGTTGGCCTATTTGATACTGAGAGAATATTTGGCATTGTGGGCATTTTCTCACATAATCTTTGACATCGTCGAACATCTTAGGCCAGTAGTACCCTTAATTGATGACTTTGTGGGTAATGGAGCATCCTCCCGCATGATTCCCACAGTCCCCATCGTGGATTTTCTACATTACCTTTCGAGCCTCCTCTGGACCAAGGCATCTTAGATACGGGTCGGGGTGGAGACTGGAGTAGGATTTTTTGTGTAGTATGTCCCTGAAAAGTATGTACCGAGTAGTCAAGTGTTGGAATTTCCTTGCCTCTGTTATGTTGTTGGGAAGTGTCCCATTTTTCAAGTAGGTAATGATAGGGTTCCTCCATCCTGGTAAGGTGTCGAGGCGTAGGACCTCTCCAGTTAGTTGCTAACTACTCGAATTGGCGATGAGTTTGATGGAAATTTTACATATGAACTGGAACTCTGTGGATGTCCCCAAGTTGGCAACTGATTCAGCGTGGTTATTCTCAGACCTGGGGACCCACTTGAAGTCACATCGGGAAATTTTAGACTTCAACTTGAGAATGAGTTGTAGACATTCCACCATCCGAAAATCTTTTGCGGTGTATTTGCCATTGACCTAGTTAACAACCAGTGATGAGTCACAGTGGACTTCGAGCCCGATGACTCTGAGAGTGATAGCCGCTCGAAGTCCAGCTAAGACAACCTCGTATTTGTCTTTGTTGTTGGATGCAGGGAAGCCTAGGGTAAATGATTGTTTGATGATGGATACTCCGGGGTAATGAGGACAATTTGATGCCTTCCCCTTGATGTTCGAAGCTCAATCAATATTCAGGATCCATCCTTCGAGTTGGTCGGCGTGCTCTGTGGTTCCATGGTAAAGTCAGCGATGAAGTCGACCACAACTTGGCCTTTGATCGTTGTCCTTGGCTCGTGCTTGAGTCCGTAGAACAAGAGCTTCGAGGTCCACTTCGATATCCTTCCCATCGCTTCCAGATTAACCAGGATGCTCCTCAGGGAATGCTCGGTGAGGACTATGATTGGGACAATTTGAAAGTATTGCTTGAGCTTCCTCAAGATGATGAAGAGGGCCAACACCAGCTTTTCAAGCCTTTGGTATCTGGTTTGGGGCCTTTCACGGAATGACTGACATAGTATACCAATTTTTGGGCGCCTTCGTCATCCCGAACCAAGGGTCCACTTATCGCTATCTCCAAGACAGTGAAATAAAGATATAGTTGATTCTTCATTTCTGATACCATCGTACGCTTCACGAGGAGCTGGAGTTTCTCTCTTTTGATTTTGATATTCTTGCCTCTTTTTTACATTCTTGTTTCTGCACTTTTCTTGTTCATTTATATCAGATTCAGTCTTATTCCAATTCTTTTTATATGATATCATGTGTGGATGCTTATATGTGATATTGCAATGATCGTTGATTTATTATGGTTTAGATTTATAGCTTGTTCAGGTTACTTTAGGCTTAGCGTCTATACGTGCGGTATTTCTTCACGTATATACGTCGCCGACTCTCGTCGCGACTCTGTTTTCACGTATTTTAGGAAGCGGGACGTGACAGAGTTTTCTTGGTATCAGAGCCAGGTTTATTCAAAAAGAGGACCTGATTCTTACCGGTATCTTGAAACGAGCTATAGTAACACTGCAATATACATATACTATTCATACGATGATATAACTCCATTTGAAATTGATCGTTCTCCTTTTCGGATTCCATCTCTTAAATCTTTGATATCCCTGTTTTCAACTTTTCTTCTAAAGTAATCTTGGTTATATCCTGATTTTATCTTTCATTTCGATTTTATTTTATCTGATTTTATCTTTTAGAACTGGTCATTCCATGCTGAAGTTGGTAGCAGAAGTCAGAGTAGCGTGGCAGAAGCGTGGTTGATTTATAATGTGCCGAGAGGCAATGAAGCTTGTTTGTCTTCTCCTTCATGTTGAATTCTTTTTACTATTCCCTACCCTATTGAAATTTCGGGGACGAAATTTTTATAAGGCGGGTAGAATATAATATTCTTTGCTTAAAATACTATATTTTTATTTTCTAGAGTATTTATTTTGATTACTAATTATTTTATTAACTTGATTCATAGTTATATTATTATTAAATACACAAAATTATTTGAGATAGTAAATGGTAATTTGGCTTTATATTTACTATTATTTTTCATTAACCTTTCTTGGACTAATTATTGTTATTTTTATTTCTATTAGTTGTTAATATTAGTAGTAGTATTTTCATTATTATTATTCTTTCATTATGATTATTATTTATTGTTATTACTATTAGTGTTATTATTATTAATATTGTTGGTGTTTATTAATTATTAGGTTAGTATTATTTTATTTATTTATTTTAATAGTTGTATTAATATTGGTTGTGGTAGTAGTTAATCTTATTATTAATTCATTATGATAATTATTTATTTTATTTAGTGCTACTATTATTGTTGTTAATATTATTGTTATTATTATGATGAATTGGTATTATTGTTTGTTGGCTATAATTATTATTATATTGTTTTAACATTCTAATTATTATTAGTATTTATTACTATGGTTATTACTAATTACTATTACTATTGTTGTTGTTGTGGTTATTGTTATTATTATTATTATTCTTATTACTTCTATTCTTTTCTTATTTACATCTCATACCCATTAGTCTATCCTTGACCCATACCCATTTATCTAAACCCACAAACCCAATATCACCCTATGTATATAATCTTGTCCCTTAACCTAAACCTAACCCTAATTAATTAAATTTCCCCTCCATCATCTACAGGCCGCCACTACTATCACCATGCCACCCAGGCTGTGTACCACCGCAGTACACCACCTGGGGTTTCTTCTCCATCTCCCTCTACAGTCAACAACCACACCTTCATTCAGTGCACAGCCCTAACACCATGCCGTGACCCCTCCACCAGCGCGCAGAACATCATCCTCCCCTCCGCAGGCCGGCAAGCTCCCCAACTACGTCATCATTGAGTAGCACTACTTTGACTTGGAACTCTCTCCGGCCAACAACGGCACCCTGGTCACCTAACTGCCCCCCTTGGTCCATCCTCCTTCAGCAAGCTCTCTTAGCGTCGCACTTCCTCAGTCCCCTTGGCCCTTGCCTGGGGCTTCCAATCCTCCTAGCCGTACACATCTGCTCTCTCACCAGAACCACAACCAAGCAACCACCTAACACCCCAACTTTATTTGCACTTGGCCGAGCTTTGGCGAGCCGCGCAACCCCCCATGATGCCTTGGCTGTGCCCTTTTCCCCATTACCGTCGGGACCCGCCAGAGCCCGATTTCCTCCATCAGTGAGCACGAGGACACTCTACTCTTCTCCGGCATTCCGTCGACATCCTCTGCGGCCTCTGCCCTGCCACCGGAGTCTCCGTCGGCGTGCCGTAAGTCACCACTTTGTGTGAGTCTCCTTCCCTTCCCTTTTCTATTTCCTCCATGTAAATCATTTGTGTGTTGATTAGTGCTTGTGTGCATGAATGATCATGTATGTTATAATTATTTAATGTGTATCTATATGTGTGCGTAGGTGTTTGCATGGGTGGTGTGTTAATTCAAGTGTGTTGGTTTGTGTTGATGTGCATGTAGGTGCGTGAGTTCGGGTGTGGGTGCATGAGCTTGGATGAGTAGGCGAGGGTGTCTATGTATTTACGCATGATATATGTGTATAATGTTAGTGTACTGTAAATGTGTGTGTTAGTGTGTCTATGTTGGTGGTGGATGCATAAATATATTACGTGTGTGTGTGTGAATATATATGTATGTGTGTGTGTGTGTGTGTGTGTTTGTTTGTATGTATGTATATGTATGTATGTATGTATATATGTATATGTATGTTTGCACGTATAGATGCATGTGTGTATGTATGTGGTATGTACGTGTATGGGTGTATGTTCGTATGAGTTCATAGGTTAGGTTATGTGTTGCAGCAATCCGGACCCGTTCGTTAAGATGTAGACCCGTTATGAGAGATTTGGAATTGTGCCCGTTATGGACTTGATAAGCAGGCGATTCGAAGATCGATCTGTGGGATGACCCGGAGATCCGCACTGGCTCCTGCAGTGAAGATCAGACGGTGATTCGGTCTAAAACCGCGTCATTTTATGTGAGTGTTTGTTTATTGGTATATTTCAATTCCAACACTTTATCTTATTATTTCATGCGAATATTTATGTTTTCTGCATTATACTATTCATGATCATGCTCTCTTAGTTGATATCTATACCAGAATAGTAAGGCTTGGGACTGGAATGTATTCTATATGTTGTCGATTGGATTTTTGGAGTTAGTAGCTCAGTAATTGATACATAGACTTACTAATGGATTTTATTGGGATAAATCTTGACTCGAGATTTTGAGAGCAGACCTGATTGCTAGGATAATGGAAACTACTGATTTGTAATATGTATTGAAAATGAATTATGGTTATTTGGAGAGAGTGGATTAGTATGGTGGTGATAGATCAGATATATCCTCGATGATAGATGAATTTGGATTCGATATTTGTCACTGAGATTAATATTGAAATTATTATTGTTTAGTTAGTTACAGGTCTAGATGTAAGAGATTTAGACTGGGATCTTATCGATCTGAGGAATGATTGGCTGGTGATTGTACTTACGTAAATGGATTTTAAGGGAACCGTTATTGGACTTAACCTTCATTTATTGATGATAACTTAGACGATAATTTAACTGGATATTGAGAGTTTATTTTAAAATGATATAGCGTTATGAAAGATGGAATCTTTGTAACTCCTATACTTCCTAATCCTAATTAATATGTTGTATTATTATATTAAAATATTTTCTAACCATCCAAACTATTTATTATTTTTAAAAAAACTATTTGATTTTTTTTCTAATTTTGGGGGTTGATTCGAGAAGGATATGGACCGACACACAAATTTATGTTCTGAATTAGCTTTTCATGTAGTTAAACTTCTTGATCCTCTTAATTTTTCAGATTTTCTTAGATTTTTCTGAGAATAATTTTTTTGGCAAAGGGTATTTCGGTCAACTAGGCTTTAATACGAGATTAATAGTTAAAACCCTCGTTTTCTCTTCACCCTTCTATACTCCAGCCTTCATATTCTATTAACAACACCTAGGAGATAAGGGTTTGAAAAGGGGAGACTTGTCGGCCGTCGAAGACGCTTCCTCGCCGAATTTCAACGCGATCTCCTTCTCCTCTTCTTCCCTTTTCAAAACTTCACAAGGCAAGCATTTTTTTTTAATCTTTACTATGTGGATGCATAAAGAATTTATTTTTCAGTTAGTGGATATTTATGATAATTTTTTACTTAGAAGCAACCATAGTTTCATGATAATTTGTGACTTGTAGACTAAAATGCTTATGGTTATGGCTAAGAGTGTTTTACTTCTTTTTAAATAAAATGACTTACTGTTTTTACTGTGAGTTTTTAGATTTTCTTGAATGGTTTTTGCATGTTGTGTGTAATTTTAATCTTTATCCAATTTCATTTTGTAAGGGCACTTCTTGGCCAATTGTTTAGGATCAGGATTGGTATTGTTTGCATATCGTAATTGTGGTATCCTATAATTAGCATGTCAATGAAATTATTTTAATTACTATTTATTTTATGTGAATGCATTTCTTCTTCGTTTTTGTCCAAATCCGACTAATTCGAGATTTGAATGATTTAGGGATTTTCTCTTATTTTGCTTACCTGTTTTATGGGGTTGTGTTAATGGATAGTTGATTGGCCACGTAAATATATTTTTTTATAGAGACCCCCAATCGTTGTTGGAAAAAGTTCATTTTATTTTTGCATGGATGTTGGGCAAAATAGTTGTTGAAAACTTAAAGAATCCTTGGGGCTGAAGTTCACTACATTTTCTAATGATGATTTTAACAATAAAATTTCTTCTTATTTAAGGTTGCTCTCTATTTTATGAATTGTCTTTAGTTTTCTGATAGATGTTCAAATGTTTAGGAAATTTTGTCTTTGGCTATCTCCATTGTCGTGAGAAACCCCATCATTGGCCGAACTACGGTGAACGTCGGCGAGCCAGGCCTGGCGGACCAACGGCCCAGCGCCATGGCTGTCTCCACTGAACAAGCCCCCACGCCACCTCCCCTCCATGGTCGTGACCATGCTCCCTACGTGAGTACATCCCTCTCTCCTTCTCTATACTTTAGTGTATGTGTGTTAATAAATATATATATGTGTAAATATGTATGGTGTGTGTGAGTGTTGTGTGCTATAAGGAGGATGGGTGTTGTCCATTAATGTTTGCATGCATGTATATACTTTTATATGTATGTATGTGTACGTGGGTGAACACGTATGTGTCTGTGTACACGTATATGTAGAATGCATGTGCACATATGGGTGTGTTAGAGCGTATCTATGTATGTGTGTGTGTGTTCGGTTGCGTGGTACAGTGATCTTGGTGAGATCCGGACCCGTTATGGGAGATTCGGAGTTGTGCTCGTTATGGACCCGATACACAGGTGATTTGAAGACCGACCCATAGGATAATTCGTAGATCAGTACTAGTTCGTGCAGTGAAGACCAGATGGCGATTCGATTCTAAAACCGCGTCATTTCATGTGAGTGTTTGTTCTTGTGTCATTTTCTTCTTTACCGTTATAGCGTTTTATTCGTATTATTTCATGTGACTTTATATTATATTTTACCCGTTTGACTTACTGTATCACTTCATGAGACATTATTAATTGCTCACCTTAATTGTGTAATTGGTATAAGCTTGTATCAGTATCATTTCATGTGTTGGTAAATCGCCGTTGTTGGCTTAGGCCTAGTATTGATATTCCGTAGACCAGACTTGATCTTGTAACTGATAGAGCTGTGATAAATCCTAGAATGAATATACATGTTGATTTTGAGGTTGATGGCTCATTGAAAGAGGTCAGAGAACTATACTATGTGAAGTGATTTTCAGTCATATTATTTGGTGACATATCTTGATGATAAGTGTAATATCTACCATTTTCATGTATCTTAAGAAATTGTTATAAAGCCTTAATCATACACACAGGCAGGTATACTAATCGACTAACCCAGTCAAAACTTCTATACTAGTCGACTATCATTAGTTCCGACTGTTTTCAGATTTCTTATGGATTGAGGACCTTACCCTTTAGTTATGATCTTGGCTACAGTTGGATGAATCTGATCTTGAGGAATAGGCATTAATTTGGTTGATTTGACCTAATAAATCTTAGATATATATATATATCTATTATGTTATTGACTTTTGGGATCTTATGTTTGACCTGATGGAAGTGAGAGTGTGTGATGACCTTGACTACTAGAGTGTGGAGATCTGAATAGATGTGTCAGAACATTGGTTATTTCAGTTATTGAGATGTGAATATGTTGATGACGTGAGGATCAAAGTTGATTGATAGGGTGAGAGAACTAATGTCTCCAACTAATCAGTTTCAATAACTTAGGACCCTGATTGACACGTGTAGTAGGCGTAGTAGTATGGGATGCATCTATTACAGGTGGCAATTGGTGTTCGCTGGCATAATAAATGTTACTAAAAATTGTTTATAGCATATTGTGACTGACTATATCACCTAACTGTGCAAATGTATACTATGATAGACCTATGTTTGTACGTATGACCAGATTTGTATACCAGACTAGTGACATGCTAGGTTACACATCTAGACATTAGTTGTTCCCGTTATCATAACATTAGTTGTTTGTTTACAGTTATTTTACTTGTCTTTTATCTGCACGCTTATTCATGTTATTGTTATTCAGTTGTTTGTTTATCATGTTATTTAGTTATCCTATATTTGCAGTTATCTTGTTATTCTGTGCACATTGTTTATATGCACGAACATTCCTCTTTACACACACATTGATTAGGTTGCTTCTGACGACCCTGGATTCGCACGTCTAGGGTATTGGACATCTCTTATATTGTTTAGGTATTCATGTGATCGTGCGCTTTGCGAGGAGATTGGAGTTTCTCCCTTTTTATTCTGGTATTCCTGCCTCTTTTTATTTCTGTTTCTATACTTTTCTTGATTCATGCATATCAGATTCAGTCTCTACTCCAGTGCTTTTTATATGATATCATGCGTGGATGTTTATATGGGATATTGCAGTAATTATTGATTGATTATGGTTTGGATTTATAGCTTGTTCAGGTTACTTTAGGCTTAGCGTATATACGTGAGGTATTTTCCTTGCGTATATACATCGCCGACTCTCGTCGCGACTCCATTCCTACATATTTTGGGAAGCGGGGCGTGACAATCTTAGACTGAGACTTGTTAATAGACTCGATTGGAGTGGAGTTAACCTTGGGTTGAGAAACATGTGTTTAATTGGACTGGTTAGAACTAGTGAATTATACAAGTACACAATTAGATTGGTATTTTGGTATTTACATATTGTGATTGACCTTGATAGAAGTGAGAGTTTGTGATGATCTTTCTGTTATCCGATGGTGAGGATATGATTAGATGTAACTGACTGTTTATGTTGGGACTCTAATATATATTGGTGACTAGAGGATGGATATACTGATAATATAAAAGACTGGAGCAGACTGACAGGATGAGAGAACTGATTACTAGTTTATTGAACTTATGGTTTAGTGTATCAGATACTTTGACTTGTGTTTCTCGGGAAAAATTAAAGATATGTATCGTAAAATTTTCTTGAATCAATGAAATATTACAACAATTTTAAAAATTTCAATTACAAGAGAGAGAAAATATTCAAGCTCAAATCTTCTCTTTATTTAAGGCTGGGTTCTTTACGTAGCGTAGAAAGTCAATTTTATTTTTCGTTGACCGGGTGAACGTTAATGCTCTTTGGAAAATCTTCTCCTTGGATCACGAATAGAGTAGCACAGCTCCTATCCAATGAAATCTCAAAGAGACTTGGATAAAAATTTGAACTCAGCAAGTTAGTGTAGAAGAGTTGAACTCTTTATCAGTATTCCTTAGCTGAGAATTCTGACCTTATTTTTCTCCCCCTTAGTTCGACGGACCAAAATTCTAACCCCTCTTTAATAGCAAAATGAGCTATTTATAGGCGTTTTAGGGGTAAACCAGTCCCCTAAAAATCCTCCGTGATGGGGGTTAACTCCCCTCATTACGTGGGCAGTAATTGACTCAGTAATGAGGATAGTTATAGCTGAAACGTAGGGCTCTTTCACAGTTGAAACGCGGGTTTGGGTTCTGCGTATTGTCATTGTAGTGATGCTAGGAGGCGGTCTATGAGCCTTGCATTTTGACACTGCAGTGATGCTGGGACGCAGGCTTCGAGCCTCGCGTTTTGGCATTAGTCATTGAAAATGCTAGCTTCGAGCTTTGCAAGACGCGGGCTTTAAAATCTGCGTCTTAGCTTTGCAGTGAAGTTGGGATGCGAGCTTTAAGCCTCACATTTCGACACTGCGGTGATGTTGAGACGCGGGCTTCGAGCTTTGCGTCTTGGCATTGCAGTAAAGCTGGGGATGAGGGCTTCGAGCCCCGTGTTTTGACTTTGTACGAGTGGCTCTGATTAGCCTCGCATCTGGAGTATAGACTCTGCTCTCTGATGACTTGTTCTCAGTGATTTTTAGACAGCCAACAGAACCCCCTCCAAAATTTTTAAAACTCCGTGGTTGATTGGGACAGGTTTTAAAATACTTTGAATTTTTCTTCTGGCAACAAGCTCTTAAGATTGGACTGGCAATCTACTAAGATACCTTGAGCTCGATCTCATCTGGATCTTGGTCTTCGTGAGTGTACTGTTAAACTCTTTGAAGCTACAAGAAATGATCTTCGTGAGTGTCTGGATACGCAGTCCAGACCTCCTCGGTGCTCTGAGCTAGTTGTTGGTGTACTGTTGAACTGGGGGGACTAGTCATCTGCTTTTGTCAGTATACTGTTGAACTGTTTACAGAAGCAAAAACTGAACACAGGTCTTGTAGACACAAAGGTCATGTTGCCTTGGAGACACGAAGCTCGTCTTAAGTAGAAACGTGACCTCATTCATCGAAGCGACGCGAACATCGAAGTGAAGACACAACTCTCACTTAGTTGAAGTGATGCAGACTTCATGGTGGAGACGCAGACCTCCTTTTGCTGGGGAGATGCGGCTAACGCGAGACTCACATTCTGGGTGCATTGTCACGTGTCTGGCGGAGCTTGAAGAGACGCCTTTCTCTTAACATGCGAGGTTCGCGTTCAAGGAACGATGCCACGCGTCGGGTGGAGCTTGAAGAGATGTCATTCTCTTAACACGCAAGGTTCACGTTCAAGGCGCGATACAACACATTGGGTGGAGCTTGAATAGACGCAGTTCTCTTGACACGAGAGGTTCACATTCGAGGCGCGTTGCCACGCGTCGGGCGATGATTGGTCTCGAGATATAGGCCGCGTATCCCGATGGATTACTGTGTCTATAAAAGACAGCAGTCATTCAAGAGTCATCATTAGACTCTTTTCTTCTCCGCTAAGCCCTACGTCGAGAATTTTTAGAACTTAAGAAAAGCTCCAAGCTTCTTCTTCTTTCTCTCGTATTTATTCCTTCTTTGTGTTTGAGAATCAGACAGACTCTTTGTTGCGTAGGAGAATGCAACTCTCATAGACGCGACCATTGACCATTGTGGAAACGCAATCCTTAGTCATTTGTTGAGACGCGCATATGAGTTATAGAGGAGATACTCATGCAGCACTGAATTGTGGGTGAGACGCAATCCTGAATTGTAGGGAGATGCGACTCTAATTTATTAAGAGGACGCGGCTCTGATTTGTCTAAAAAACACGTCTCAGAATTATTGAGAGGATGTGACTCTGATTTGTTTAGAAACGCAGGCATGCGTTCCTCAATTTGATGAAGAGGACGCTGCCTTTGGGCTTGTGAAGGGACGCGGACTTCAGAACGCGGCCTTTGAGGCATCGTATGCAGTTTGACGCGAAGATCTCGCTGGATCTTTCAATGCGAAGTCGGCGTTGACAGTTGGGGACGCGTGCAGTTGAGATTTCCCAGAGCAAAAATTCACGTGTCTCATCCATACTGGATTTAATATTAGCGTAGCGAATTAAGGCTATTAATTTGGCTTTTAAGAATGACTTTGATTTTTATGCCATTAATTAATGGCCATTAGTGAGCTTATAAATAGGCCACGAGCCTCTTAACAGTTATCATCTTGACTATTTTCCTTCGCGGGCGTGTATTCTGAAGAACTCCATCTTGATTGTTTTCCTTCAAGGGCATGTTCTCTGAAGAATAAAAAAGAACCCAAAACTTCAATGCTTTCTTGCAATCTTCTTCAAAGATTATCAATGTTAAGTGATTTCAAGATTAAAAAGCATTGCTTTAGGTGCTTTCCTAGCCGTGCCTTGACGAATGAAGTCCAACTTTTAGAGAACTTTTCTTTAGGTAGGAAATGGCCTTTGCCATGATAAGGCTCGGTTTCCTTGGAGTTCTATCGTCATCGGCCATGAGGAGACTTCATCTCTTGATCCCTTCTTGAAACCACTTTCTTGAGATTCATGCATCCATGCTCTGCAAACGCGCCTTAATTGATGAAACGCGAGTTTGTTGACTTCTAAGTCTCAAGTTCTTCAGACGCGAGAGTGGTGAACTCCACGTTTTGGGACTTAAAATGCGAGTTTTGTATATGAGGCTCGTGTTTGGAGTTCATGCCTTAGAAAATTTTAAATCTGCTCTTTTGAGATCTTTGGACGCGAATGTGACTAGCTCTGCGTCTTGAAGCCTTAGATGCGGGTCTTTTATTATCTGCATCTGGAGTAACTTCAGAAAGTTTTAAAACCCGCATCTGCATCTTTGATATATGCCTCACGTCTCAATTATCAGACGCGAGTTTAATATCAGACTGCATTTGGATCCATATTTTCTATCTTTGCGTCCGCGAGATTCGCTTCTGGAGTTCATGACTTCAGCCCGTTTGTACTTTTGGCTTCCTGTTTCTGTCTGTTCAAAATTTTTAACCCTTGGGTTTTTTATTTCTTGCAGGTTCTAGCCATATCAATGGTGTTGGTTCCAGTGTTTTTGTCGTGACCATTGGAGGATATTTGAAATGGCCAGCTTGTTCGATTGGGGAGCACTCAGAAAGTCAGAAATTCTGTCTAAAGGCGAGGAAGATTCGCAGTTATCGATACACATCAAGACATTATTGGACATGATGCACTAGTAATGTCTTGGATCCTTCCTGATCACAATGAGCATGGCGCATTTGAAGGTTACGGGAAAGAGAATGTCACTAGTAAGGTCTCAGATCCTCCCTTCACCAATCTTGCTCAAAGAAGTGACAGTGATGAAAAATCCATGCTCATTAGAGACTTTCTGATGGTGGAGCTTCCCATTAAGCGAAGGATTATTATCTTGCGAAGACCTTCGCACTAGTTGGTCAGGTGAAATCAGAATGCACCCTTGCATTGACCTCAAGAAATACCATTGTTCTCAAGAGGAGAGGAAGTTAATCTGTTGTTCCCGGCCATAGTTCAGAGGACGAATTTTGTGTATCTTCAATGTTTCGAGGAGTGAGTGAAGCCTTTTGCTGAGCAAGAGGGACTTCTTTGTACTCCTTTGTTGTAACACTCAATCTTATTGTATGAGAGAGCGTTTTGTATCACTTTCATATTTTTGAATATCAATAAAAGTGATACTTTTTCCTGTCTTCTTACATGTCTTGACTTCCTTTTTGTATTGATAATCAGACTAGTAGACGTGATTACCTTTGATTTGCTAGAAATGTAACATTTTAACTTAGCAAGTCAAAGTTAGAAAATTCTATTTAAAGAATTTAAAATTTGACTGTCAGAGGTGTGATGTTAACTTGACAGGAGTTGAATAGTTTCTGTGGTCTTGCCAATCTATAGATGAGAATGACAAGTACAGTTTTCACCCCGCGAAGGATTGTGACTGAGTCTTCATTAGAGGTTTAGTATTAACGTCATTAAGACTCAGCTGGGGATTGATGGAACACCATTAAAGGAATGATATGAATCTAACAGTGATTTTAAGTGGACCTGCCATTCTATTAACGAGAATAACAAGTAAAACTAGACCTGTTGGGGATCTAAAAAATTTTTACCATTAGAGGTGTGTTATTAACTTAACGGTTTGGATTAAATCTTGTCAGAGGTTTGCTATTAACTTAACAAGGATGTGAGATAGAGGTGTGATGTTAACTTAGCTCCACAGAAATTTCAATATCGTTTAGGAAAACTAAAAATACCACTGTCATAGGTGTAGTATAAAACTTGGCAGTGGAGGTAATGCTAGAGGTGTAATTTTGAACTTAGCATTAGTTATCTCGACTTCGATACGAAAGTTCAAGGGGAAGTCATTATCATAGGTGTATTGTTGAACTTAACAATGAACTGGATGCTAGAGGTATGATGTTAAACTTAGCATCGCTCATCTAAGCTTCGATATGGAAGCCTGAGGAAAAGTCATTGTCATAGGTGTATTGTTGAACTTAACAATGAACTGAATGCTAGAGTTGTGATGTTAAACTTAACATCGTTCATCTCAGCTTCGATATGGAAGCGTCACGAAAGTGACTGTCAGAGGTTTAATGTTGAACTTGGTAGTAACTTAATCACTGTTAGAGATATAGTGTTAAACTTAACAGTAATTCAGAGGTGTGATGCTAACATGAAAAGAGTTGATTTGCGATATGAGCAATTTTGAGGATTTGTCATTATATTGACGAGAATTGACAAGTGAAGTTTGAAATGTCAGAGGTGTAGTGTTAACTTGACAAGAGTTGATTTGCGATATGAGCAATTTTGAGGACTTGTCATTTTATTGATGAGAATTAACAGGTGAAGTTTGGAATGTCAGAGGTGGAATATTTAACGTGACAAGTCTCTTCTCATTTCATCGGGGAAATGGATACAGGTATTTTGTGATCCTACCATCCGTGGGCGAGAATTGGAAAGAGATTTTAGAGGAGAGAATGGGACCAAATCCCCTAGGATTTTTAGAAAACGCTTAGCTATCAACAGATTTGGTATGCTTTTACCAACTACTGTTTGAGTTGGGCTAGCCATGCTATTCCCTTCAGCATAATGAGTTATCGAGGACTTATGTTGGACTTAGAATCCAACATTTTCCTCTATTCTTAGCCGTTAGAGGCGTCGGATATTCATAGATAAACTAGAGAAGAGTAACAAGGCTAAAACTAAAGTTGTTTCTTCTTCAATGTTTACATCATGCATCATGATGTAACCAACGTTCGGTCGGCTCGACACTGATCGACTGTGATGTGATTCGTTGAAAAAGAAAGAAGCTTTTCTTTGGTGCTCTTCCAAACATTTTGGATCTGAAAGTTTTGATCAGAGGTGTAATGTTAACCTGATCATAGGAAGAATCCTGTCAAGGGTAATCTTCTTCAAAAATCTGTCATTGATCGGCATCATGAGCGTATCACCGTCTGAGGTTATAAGGTGGTATGCTCCATTCGAGTATACTGACTCCACTACAAATGATCCTTCCCATTTGGGCTGAAATTCCCTTTGGTCTTGTGCGTTATCACCACGGGTCTTCTGACAGCTAAGATAAGGTCACATTTAGTGCGCTTCTTGACTTTCTTGTTGAAGGTTCTGGTAATTCGAGCTTGATAGAGATCGATTTGCTGTTAAGCTTGCAGGCATTTATCATCCAAACCTTCCAGGTCCTAGAGTTGCAGTTGATGCTTCTCCTTATTTGTCATCTCCGTTGTCAAGGTAACGTGTAGAGATGGGATCTGAATTTCTAATGGGTGTACGGCTTCACACCCGTATACTAAAGAGAATGGTGTAGCTTTCGTCGGGGTTCTCACAGTTGTGCGATAAGCCCATAAGCTTGCACCTAACTTATCATCCCAGTCGTGTTAGCTCTTCGAGACGAATTTCTTGAGAAGTTTCCTAATGGTCTTGTTGAAAGCTTCTGCAAGGTCGTTAGCAGCTGGATAGTACGTATTGAAGACACACTCTGGATCCTGAACTTGTTACAGAATTTTTGGAAGGCTTGGCTGACGAACTGAAGCCCATTGTCATGTACAATCCGTTGTGGCACGCCAAAGCGGTAGACCACGTGATATTTAATGAACTTGATCATGTCAGATGTATTTATCTATCTCAAGGGGATAACTTCAACCTATTTAGAGAAGTAATCAGTTATAATTAGGATAAAACGATGTTCTTTAGATGAAGGTGGGCCGATAGGGCCAACCACATTCATTCCCCACATTGCGAATAGCCAGGAAGAAGTTGTAGGGCGAAGGTGTCCTAGTGCCTGGTGAATGAAATCACCATGAATCTGACAGGCGTGGCATCGCTTGGCATAAGCGATAGCATCAGGAATCATCCCTGGCCAATAATATCCGAGTCTTTGGAGTCGATTTTCAAGTTTTGGACCAGGTTGGTGAGCTCTAGACCATCATGAGCCTCTTTGAGTATTTCCTGTGCCTCTTTGTATGACAGGCAGCGGAGGAGGATTCCATCATGTGATTGACAATACAACACTCTTATGATCGCATGGTAATAGAATTTAGGGGCTTTCTTTTAATGGCAGTCGTCTCTTTAGGGTCATCAGGCAAAATACCGTACAATGCGTAGTCGATGTACGAGAATTGTCAATCCCTGATCTCTAGACCTGTTGAAGTCTCTAGACCTTCTTTGACTTGAAGGTCTCTTGTTGGTTTTAGTTGTCCTTAATGGCGAATCTTTGACAATACAAATCATGGCTGTAGATGAGTATTTTCTCTGCCGCTCTGGCTGGAAGAGCCAAGGAAGCAGCGAGAGATACCAGTGCATCTGCATGTGCATTTTGCCGGTGAGGTACATGGTCAATGTAGAAGTTTTTGAACCTCTCTGCCATGTAAATAGTTACGTTGTAATAGGGTACCAAGTCTTCATCTCTAATTTCGTACTCCTCGCGAACCTGGTTAACGATGAGTTTTGGGTCACCGTATGCTTCAAGATTTTTAACGCCAATCTCGTCGGCGATTTGCATCCTGATTAAGAGAGCATTGTATTCCGCTACATTGTTGGAACATGGCTTAGTTAATGAGAATACCCGAGAGATTATGTAATTCTGTAGGGAGACAAGTACTACCCCCACTCATGCTATGATATTTCCTTGTGGGCCCGTTCTCAATGCGCCGTCGAAGAAGAGTTGCCACACCAGTCAGTCGAAAGATGTCTTGGTCAGGCAAACTTCGGCGACCTCATCTGAGAGATCTTCATAAAGTTTAGTTGCCCTTTGATCTGGATGCTCAGCCAAGAAATTCACTACTACCAGTCCCTTCACAGATTTTTGTGGCAGGAATTGCATCTCATACTGGGAGAGCAATATGGCCCATTTTGTCAATCGACCATTCAGTGATGATGGCTTCGTCATAAACAATCTTAAAGGATTGACTTTTGATATGACGTGTGTCACCAAGTAGTGTCGCATTTTCTGGATGGTGAATCCGACGATAAACATTCTTTTTCAATCGGGTTGTATGATCGGGGGAAAACCGCGCACGAAAAGTTTATGTTTTGAAATCAATAGTTAAAAGTGCATGCTTTGGCTTCCTCGATACTTCCGTTATAGCATAGAGGCTAAACAGGTCGAATCCACAGGGACAGGAAGCGATTGAAGCTTTACTGGTCGATTCATGTGTGTGTTAAAGTTTCTTTTATGTTTTAAAGAATGAAAAGAAAAGAAAAGAAATAATGGAAAGAGAAGAGTACGGTGAAATACGAAGAAGTGGAAAACATAGAAGATAAGATATTTGTGTTTTTGAAAGTATTTCTAAAACAAAGTAAAAAAGAAAGAAAACACATGGCTACTAACTACTAATGGTTCCACTATAACCTCTTAGTGACAGTTGCCTCACATGTATCATTAGCCATCACTAGTCCTTGGTTTCAAGAGCATTTCAAAGCATGACCCATATGTCAACTCATCACTTCCAAACTCAACAAACAAGTGTAAGCTACACTTAAACCATCAAAACTAAACAAGAGTAAGCATGAAATAAAGTAATGTTAGCTTGTTAGAGAGTTAGGATGTTAGAGTGTTAGAATCCATCATCATGAGCCATCAATGACTCTTGCAAGAGCAAGACCAAGTAGAGGCTATTAGATTCATGTGGATTATCAAGTAAGAAGTTAGCAAGTTAGTGGTTAGTAGTTAGTTGCCATGAGAGAAAAATTAGCTAAGCATGTAAAAGGAGTTAGAAGGAAGAAAACAAGAGAGGTAAAGAGAAAACCTTTCATAGATTGTCACCTTTTATTACAAGCACTCTTGCTTTCCAACCATGTACCACTCTCTCTCCTATTAGAAGATTTATAAGAAATAAAAAATACAAAGGAGGAAGAAGAAAAACTAACCTAAGCTACCCTAAGAAGAAGAACTACTCTAAAACTATACTAAAACTAAAGAAAAACTCCTCAAAACGTCTCCTCCCTCAGTTCTGGAAATGCCAAGGCTTTTATAGGCGAAAGGGGGCACCAGGGTATAGGTACGGAGCCGTGCGTCAAATCTTGGCGTGCGCTGCACACAAGAGCCGTGTACTAGGATGGCGCGTGCAGCGCCGCCTGCTGTACGCTGCCCGCTTGTCCCCCTGTCGGCTGCATGTCTCGGTTTCTAGATTTGGGCCCCCGGTTTTGATGAAACCACCCTTTAAGGTCAATGTCTATATTTGTTGGTTTTTAATCACCAATTAAATGGTGATTTTGGGTCTTCTTCTTCATTCCATGCCATGAACCTAGAAACATGCAAGAGAGGTATTATTAGCAGAATTTAATATTAAATAAATGTGAAGGTGTGGTATGAACTATAAAGTTTTAGAGACTAATCACACCCCCACACTTATCTTTTGCTCATCCCGAACAAAACAAAAAGAACTAAGAAATCGCAGGTGACGCGATTGCACTAAGCATGTGCAACATGCCGTTAAATCTCTTGGTTTCCCCTAAAGGAGGAGTTTTATCTCCTGAGGGTTTTCAGCTGATTACACCCACAAAATCTATAAAGAAAGAAATCAAATGTTAGTATTTTAAAAACGCATTTTGAAATAGAGAAAAGTGTCATAAAACTCTTAAAACATATGCACTTTATGAATGGTGAAGATTTTGGGGTATCCACTCTAACTTTCATGATTGATTTGTGTATATCTTTTTTTTCTTTCCTTAGTTTTCTTAGGCTTTCTTATTTACCCGAGTAGTGAGCCTTTAGCCGGTGACTCTCAAACCAGATAGTTTTAGGACATCAGATAAGAAAACATCCCTCAAACTTAAGGACTCGAGTAAACAAGACCACAAAACTAAAGGAGATTATTTTATTTTTTGTCCACTGTTTTAGGTGTGAATAATTATGCTTCCTGAGGCATAATTACCCAACTTCAATAAGTAATTTTTATTATCATCATTTCATATTTTTTTATATTTTATGACACTTTCAGTCTTTATTTCAATCCCAAAAAAATTGTGTAAGTGTGAAGTGCATAAATCTAAGGCAAAAAATTTAAGATCAAAGTATCTTTCAAATCTTACTTCCTTATCCTAAAATTCAAACACGATCTATTATTTTGACTCGGTTTAAAATTTCATAATTTTAGGTCTTCCTAATTCCTATGATAATCTTAATTTTCTTAAAAATAAATAAAAACTATTTCTCTTATTTCAAAAAGTTTTGTAAAAAAAAGAAAAGAGTTTTTATACAAAAGAGAAATCTAAAAATTTTCTAAAAAAAAGTGTAAAAGAAAGAAAATTTAAAATTTAAAATACCTACGTTAGTAAACCCTCCCCACACTTATCTCATGCATTGTCCTCAATGCATCGTGAATGTGTATATACATGAAACAAATGAAAAGAGAAGAAAAATTAGCTCATGGTGATGGCTCCGGTGGTGGTCTGATTGGGCCAAGTGTTGCTACTCAATCAAGATAATGTGGAGGCTCATGGAACCCACCTTTATTGATCTCTTTTCTATTTACATGCTTACCATCGCCAATATTAATAGGATCATGAAAGATCCTATCATGAAAATTATTCCCTTTACTTGACCAATCATGAAAGATCATCACTGAGCCATTCTGGTCAATATCTTGGTCCAACAATAGAATGTGGTTTTGTGGAATGGATGATTTGGGATTTGAAATGAAAAGTTCGGGAACCAATACTAACTCAGAAAAATCAACTTGGGTTCGAGAGTCGGTTTAGGTTCGAGAGTTGACTCCAAATCAAATAATTTAATTTCACATTCTATTTTCATCAATGAAATGTGACTATCCAAAAGAAATGGTTCAATTTTAAAATCCATGGATACAGGAATCAATGTTGGCTCGGGCAATGGGTCCAACTTGGTAAGGATGCTGGAGTCAACATAAATTCAAAGATTGGAATTGAATCACAAAGTGGTGGGTCGGTTCACATTCATATTCAAGTTCAAGTTCATTGAAATGAAAACTTACCAATTTGTCAATGGGTTGATATTGATTAAGTTCAACGTTTTATAGTGAAATTGAATCTTGGTCAAAGTCTTCAAGATTCCATGATTTTTAGTTTTCATCCATATGACTAGAAGTGCTAGGAATAGTCAAAGATTGGGTAGGGAGAGTTCCTCATTCCTATACATGATTTTCCAATCGACTAAGTCTAGCTTCTATCATATTGAAAGGATCGCTTGGAATTGAATTATGGATTCTGTACTCTTTTCTAAGTCGGTATGTTCTTCTTGCTATGGGACTTGAATAATGGAGTAAGGATCTTAGATTTGAAAATTTTGATCAGATTTTGAGTCTTCTAGATTTTGAATTCGTTGCTCGAGTTCCTCTAAGGCTTCCATCCTCTTTTCCCAGTCAATTGATTCTTCGAATGGTTGTTCGGGTGGAGTATATGAAGCTGAATGTTGTAAGGTGGTTGACTATAATACTCGGGGGAGTTGTATCCCTACTGATTCTATGAAGAGTGATGATGATTATTCCAGTCTTGTTCATAGTACTGGGACTGGGACAGATATTGATTCAGATAAGATCAATCCGGCATACTTGGTTGGTTCAAGTTATGAAATGCCAGGTTGGTAATATCCGAGTCAAAAGCGGTCGCAGTGAAGTATGGATCACTATATGCATTAGAATAATTATAATTGTAATCCATAACATAAAGATGCCAAAAAAAAAAAAATAAGCAAACAAATAATCAAACAAAGAAAAAGAAAATTTAAAAAAAAACATAAGCCTATACTAGGGTTGACCTAGACCTAAACGACTCCTAACGGGTTAGACTGTCCACTGGGGATACATTGTCAGAAAATCGGACCACGAGTTAATCGGCCAGGTAGGGACAAGATCAGTGGGAGGTATCCATGCCGAAGCAACGGGCCTAATTATGCCAAACCACTGTTCTTTGAGGTTTCGCCTCTCAATCCCCAACCTTATACACCGATTTGACAAGAGTCAACTTCTAACAACTTCCCCCTTAGGTCAATCTCTTAAATGAGTATGAGATGTCCCTAGGGGCCAATGTCTAGCAAGTTTTATTTAGGCTTGGGTTGTGTGAGTGAGGAGGTGATTTTTGGGCTGAGGACGGATAATGACTTCCCCACCTTATGTTATATTGAGTTTTTCCCTTAAGTTCAATTCGTGCAACTGGGCAATATAGATAAGAATGAATGCACAAAGAGAGTAAATCACCCACGTGTTTGTCCTAACTATATGCTATGCAATATGTACACCTCTGTCAAGATCACAATAACAGAAGAATAAAATATAGTATATTGAAATAAAAATTGGCAAGTGCCTAGATGCAAATGTCTACACTATTTTAAAACATCCAATTACCGTATTTTAATTCTTAAAATAATTACAGTGCACAAGTAATATAAATAATAAGTTTCAGCAGAATATAACAATATACAAGAATTTACCCAACCACACCAAAGAAAGTGTGGACTTCTGCAATGCTAAAAATTTGGCTTGCACACCAAAAACAAAGAAAAAAGCTAACAAAAACGTGAAATCAAACTGTTCTCATCCCCGGCAACGGCCCCAAAATTTGATCGGGGAAAACCGCGCACGAAAAGTGTATGTTTTGAAATCAATAATTAAAAGTGCATGCTTTGGCTTCCTCGATACTTTCGTTATAGCATAGGGACAAAACGGGTTGAATCCACAGGGACAGAAAGCGATAGAAGCTTTACCGATTGATTCACGTGTGTGTTAAAGTTTCTTTTATGTTTTAAAGAATGAAAAGAAAAGAAAGAAATAATGGAAAGAGAAGAGTATGGTGAAAATACGAAGAAGTGGAAAACATAGAAGATAAGATATTTATGATTTTTTAAAGTATTTCTAAAACAAAGTAAAAAAGAAAAGAAAACACATGGCTACTAACTACTAATGGTTCCACTAACCATGCTAACCTCTTAGTGATAGTTGCCTCACATGTATCATTGGCCATCACTAGTCCTTGGTTCAAGAGCGTTTCAAAGCATGACCCATATGTCAACTCATCACATCCAAACTCAATAAACAAGTGCAAACTACACTTAAACCATCAAAACTAAATAAGAGTAATCATGAAATAAAGTAACGTTAGCTTGTTAGAGAGTTAGAATATTAGAGTGTTAATCATCATGAGCCGTCAATGGCTCTTGCAAGAGTAAGACAAAGTAGAGGCTATTAGATTCATATGAATTATCAAGTAAGAAGTTAGCAAGTTAGTGGTTAGTAGTTAGTTGCCATAAGAGAAAAATTAGCTAAGCATGTAAAAGAACTTAGAGAAAAAAAAACAAAGAGAGGTAAAGAGAGAACCTTTCATAAATTGTCACCTTCTATTCTTGCTTTTCAACCATGTACCACTCTCTCTCCTATTACAAGATCTACAAGAAATAAAAAATACAAAGGAGAAAGAAGAAGAACTAACCTAAACTATCCTAAGAAGAACAACTACTCTAAAGCTACACTAAAACTAAAGAAAAACTCCTCAAAACTTCTCCTCCCTCAGTTCTGAAAATCCTAGGCTTTTATAAGTGAAAGGGGGCGCCGGGGTAAAGGTACAGAGCTGCGTGTCAAATCTTGGTGCGCGGCTCCACACAAGAGCCATAGAAATGCAGCCCAAGCCACGTTTTCGCGGCTCTACTAGGGCGGCGCGCGCAGCACCACCTGTTGCGCGCTGCCCGCTTGTTCCCTTGTCGGCTGCATGTCCCAATTTCTAGATTTCGGCCCCCTGTTATGACGAAACCACCCTCTAAGGTCAATGGCTATATTTGTAGGCTTTTAATCACTAATTAAATGGTGATTATAGGTCTTCTTCTTCATTCCATGCTATGGACCTATAAACATACAAGAGAGGTATTATTAGCAGAATTTAGTATTAAATAAATGTGAAAATGTGATAAGAAATATGCAGTTTTAGAGACTAATCATTGCATCAATGTTCAGCACCAGTCATTGTTCTACTCAGCTAGTAGATTGTCTGCTCATGTCCATGATCATTTATGAGCTAACAAAGCTCCTAAAGAATGATCCATAGCTTGAACAATATCAAGAAAGGTTTTCCTGATACCGGAGCTATAAGGATAGGTGAATGCGTGAAGTACCGCTTGATATCCTCGAATGCTTGTTGGTAAGCATCATCCCAGATGAATGAAACACCCTTCTTCATCAACTTAGTGAAGGGTTGGCATCGTCCTGAGAGATTTGAGATAAACTCTGAATATATGCTAGACGCCCTTGCAATCCTCTAAGCTCTTAAGATTTCTTAGATATTGCATCTCTTGGACAACGCGGACTTTATCTGGGTCGAGGTGAATTCCTTTGGATGTGACGACAAACTCTAGGAATTAACCGCTAGTTATCCCCAGGAAGGATTTTTGGTGGGATTCATCTTCAATTGATACACCCGTATGATATCAAATACTGTCTTCAGATCGGCTATGTGATTGCCTTTGGCATAGCTTTTCACTACAATGTCATCAACATAGCATTCCACTATTTTGCGTATATGCTTGTAGAAAATTGTATTCATAACAATTTGGTATGTTGCCCCCGCATTCTTCAATCCGAAGGGCATAATAGTATAGAAATACACCCCAAATGGTGTCCTGAAAGATATATGCTTCTCATCGTCAAGGTACATTTTAATTTGATTGTACCCAGCGAATCCGTCCATGAAAGACATTTGTTCAAACCCACACGTGTTACTATCATGACGTCGGTGATTGGAAGGGAGAACTCATTTTAGGACAAGTCTCATTTAGATCACGAAAATCAATACAAACCCGAATCTTCCCATTCTTCTTGGTGACGGGGATGATATTGGTTACCCAATCAGGGTGTTGTTCTTTCCTGATAAAACTGAAGTCTATAAGCTTCTTGACCTCCGACTGAATCGCTTCCATTATCTCCAGGCAGGATCGTCGTTGCTGTTGTTTGATGGGCTTCGCCTCCGGATTGATGTTGAGGTGATGCATAGCCACTTGAGGATCAAGCCAAGCATATCTTAATAGTTCAAAGCAAAAATATATATGTACTCTCGCACAAGAGATATTAGATCCTTCTTCTCAGGGGGTGATGAGCTTTCGCTTATGAAGATGGGTTTGAGATTAGCCTCATCTCTCAGATTGATCTGGGTGACCTTATCCTCTTGTAGACTGTCTAAAAATTATTTAAAGATAAGTCATCAGAAAACAGAGTCCAGACTCCAGACGCAAATAGGTACAACCACTAGCGCAACATCAAGACGTGAAAGTTGAAACCCGCGTCTTAATAACCAAGACGCAGAGCTCGAAAGCCGCATCTCAGCATCACTATAGTACCAAGACGCAATCAAAACCAACGTCTCTGCCTTACTGTAATGGCCAAGATGCAGAGCTTGGAACTTACATCTCAGACATCCTACCCAGACGCAGAGTCTGAAGCCCGCATCTCACTTGAAGCTTAACGCAGAACTGGGAGTTCGGTCTCTCAAGCATTACTTTAGCGACAAAACGCGAGGCTCAAAGCCCGCGTCTCAGTTATAACTGCCCTCATTACTGGGTCAATTACTGCCCACGTAATGAGGGAATTAAACCCCATTATGGAGTATTTTAGGGGACACTTTTACCCTCTGAAACCTCTATAAATAGCCCAGTTTGCTATGGAAGAGGGGCCGAAACAGATTTGGTCAAAAGAACTTCGGTTGTAATATGTAGAAGGGCCAAGATCTCCAGCAAAAAGAAAAAGAGAGTTCAACTCTTCTAACAACTTGCTGCGTACAAGTTTGTTTTTGCCTACGGTCTCTTTGAGATTCATGTTAGACAAAAGCTGTGTTACTTCGTCCACCGTCCAAAGAGAAGATTCTCAAGAGGTCTTGACATTCACCCAGTCAACGAAAAATAAGATTCATTTTCATCGCCACATCAAGAACCCAGCATTAAACAAAGGAGAGATTTGAGTTTAAATATCTTCCCTCTCTTGTAACTGGATTATTGATCTGTTGTAATTTTCTTTACAATTAAATAAAGAATTTACACGCCCCTTCAATTTTTCCACCAAACAAGAGATGGCGACTCTGCTGGGGACCACTTTCTCTACCGATGAGCAAGTCGTGGCGCAAGGTGACATCACCTACATGGGAAAAATGGTTGAATCACTTATTATGGTGTTTGACTAGGCAAAGTATGAAGAGTTTCTCTCTTCCAGCTCCAAGAGCCCTAGGGCGCGGCAGTACCGCAAGGTCTCCTTGGAGACCCGCTCTCAAGTCCGCTCTGAGATCCCTTCAGATGTGATTGACAAGAAGAGCGCCATGGCTAACCACATCACACGTAACACCGCGTCAATATCTCCCACGAGACCCGCGAGGTTAGCGTTACTGATATTCAGTCCGTTCATGCCCGTCGTCTTCCTCAGTTCTAGGTTATCGGGGTTCCCAGCAACCCGTACGGCGTAAGTGGAATGCTGAACATCGACAGAAACGTGCGCGTCAACTACAGGTGCAAGAATCTGGAACAACTATCTGTCCAGCAGATACAGAATGGGAAGCTCAAGCCCGCGTCTCTTCTGAATTGCGTCAAATGCACAAAGTCCGCGTATGGAGACCAAAGCGTGAAACCCAACAGGCTTGCATTTCTGAGACTTCATTTCCCAAACGTGACGTTCAGCAGCGCGAGGGCTATGCTTCTTCTCAGAGACATGATTGGTCACTAATATTGCACATTTATTATCATATTCTCATACTTATTATAGAATAAACTCTACTTTTTCCTAATTAAATGTTTAATTTATTTGCAGGCCCATTCCTAAAAGAGAGTGAAGAGAAATGAGCCCAAAAGCCCATCAAATTCTGAATTAAATCAGAATTAATTCGAACTCAGTAAATCAGGGCAGATCAGGTTGGTTCAGATCGGTTGAAAATCAGTTAGAATAAATCCCTACAAATCGATCGGTTGAAGCCAAGGATCAAAGGCCATTTCGTCAAAATCCTGGACTTAAACTGCAAATCCAGCTGAAGATAAAGACAAATCGAGAAGCTGAGAGCACCACCAACAGGGTGTGGCCACCTGGCCACACCCTGGCCGCGGAAACGCGGCCAAAGCCGCGTTTTCGCGGCTTGGTTAGTGAGTTAGGGGGAGCGTTTGCTCCCCTATCTTCTCACACATCTCCCCTCTGGGTTTTTGCCTATAAAAGGGCAGCATTTTCACTGAAAATGAGACAACCATGCAGAGATAGGATTTAGTCCAGTTTTTCATTCATTGTAGTGTAGGTTTATATTTTTCTTTTCATGTAATTTTTAGTTTTAATTTATATAAATCAGAGGAGATCAGAGTTTCATAGGAGAACGAGAACGAAGCTTGTGCTGAGAGTGACACCGGTGTAAGATTTTCTTCTTTTCTCTTATTGTTATGAAATCGAATCTGTAGTTTTCCTTTTGTATGTACTTTGTTTTTCTTCTTCTTTTCTCTACTTTTCTTCTTTTGGTACAATTGCTATCCAAGTGAGTCTAAAAGCATCAAGAGAGCCTTGCCTTTGCGAGTGCCACCGATAGCCCATAACGATGGATTTTGAGTTTCATTCTGTATCACTTCATACTTGCAACGTCTTGATGATATAATGTGGAGGAAACAGGAATCAACTCTTATGGGCTATACGTTGATCGCCTCACTTCAAGGTAAAATCATTGCAAAAGATCAAGGTAGGTACTTGGCCAAAGAAGTAAGTAATTTTTAGTTTCTTTTCTTTTAATCATTTAGTTTAGAACACCACATTCCACCAAATCTTTTATCACTCTTTTTCAATCTCATTTTTACAAATCACTTCTTATTTCTCCACCTTCTTATTCTACCATCTTCTCCTAATTCAACTTTAAAAAATTTTGTTTTCTTTTTAAAGAACTAAAAAAGAACTTTAACCATTCTTTATAACATAAAAGAGAACTTACTAAAAAGCTTCCATCGCTAGTCCCTCCTTGTGGATCACGACCCGCATAGCCACTTGCTATCGCGGTAGAATTGAGCACTTGCACATCTCTATTTTAAAGTTCTGAAATTCTGTATTTTTGTGTGCAGGTTCCACCTCAATCAAAATTTTGGCGCCGTTGCCGGGGAGGGACGGTAAGTTACTCTCTTTAAAAGTTTACATTTTGGTTAACTTTCTTCTTTGTTTTTTGTACAGATTTAACAACAAGGACTTCTTGCTGCAATGGACACATAAGTGGCCTTGGACTCTGCTCAAAAAAGCAGAGCCAAGAAGCCCTCAGATTTGCTACATTCCAGTGGCAAAACTGAGTGAACTACTAACTTGTATTTTTGCAGGTTGGCTGAATTGAAAATCAGAATTTCTGTAGCATTTATCTCCTTGTTTGACTCACTGTATATACATTTTTAACACAACAGTAAAAAGTTGATTGTAAATGATAAAAATGATTAGACTTTGCATTTAAGCACGTGTCTATTTCATTTCATTTTCTATTTACTGTTGAAGAGTGCTGGAGCCAAGGTATGTGTGCATATCATTTAGTATAAGGTTCATTCTTGTATGATTGCTTGAATGTTACTTTTTTCTATATATTTGTACACTGCACTAAATTGACTTAAGGGCTTGTCCTATAAACAAGATAAGGTGGGGAAGTCATTACCCTCCCTTAGCCCATAAACAATCTCCTCACTCACTAACCCAAGCCTAACTAAAAATGAGTAGACGTTGGCCTTAGGGACATCTCGGACTCAATTAGGAGATTATCCTAAAGGGGAAAGGTGTTGGAATTTGACTCTTGCCAAATCAATGTCTAGGAAGGGAATTAAGGGCCGAAATCCCGAAGATTGGTGGTTACTTAATTAAGGAACGTCTTTGACGGATAACCACCACCAATCTTGTCCTGACCTGACTGATTAGCTTGTGGTCAAAGTCTGCATTATACGTCCCGTGGACAGTCTAACGGTTAGGAGTCGTCTAGGTCATAGGTCTACCCTAACTTAGGTTAGAATTTTTTCTTTTTTGTTTGCTTATTTGTTTGTTTGTGTTTTATTGTGTGATATGGCTTATAATAACAATTTTTTCCAATTTTAATAGTAATCCATATTACACACCAACCTCTTTTTTGGATATTACCAACCCGGCATATCATAACTTTAACCAACCTAGTGTGCCGGATTGGTCTTATCCGAATCAATATAGCACATGCCCCAAATCTTATAACCATAATTTTCAGAATAATTTCAACTCTTCACAGAGTCAATGGGGATTCACCTCCCCTGAGTCCAATTTCAACCAACCTGTCCTCCTTATCCACCTTGTCCACAATATTTTCAAGATTCATACTCAGTTCCACCAGTCCAAAATAGAAAACCATCAATTTTGGAAATGAGTATGCGTGAGTCCAAATAACAATCACAAAATCTGATGGACTCACAATTTTACCACCAATTCCAAAACAACACTTCATCTTTCAAGACCAATCGCAACGAAATGATGAACCTATCAACTATGAAAAGATGCTTGAAGCCATGACTCAGGCTCAAAACGCTCGTAATCATGACATAGATATGATGGTCCAATCTCTACATTCTTACCGTTTGGCCAGTTCTGATGTCGGTAACCATTCTGTTAGAGCCGAAGAGTCATGTTGTTTTGGAACACAAGGTTCCATTTCAGCACAATCATTTGAACTTGCCCAAACTCCAAATTTTGAAAGTGACATTGATAGTTTGGCAAGTTAGCCCTTTCCTGAAATTGAACTTGAAAATGAATATGATCATGAACCTCAACTTAGTGATTCAATTCTACTTCCTGATTCAATTATGACTCCGGTGTCTTCACCTGATTTCAATCTTTTTCCAGAGTCAACATTGGATCATGTGCCAATTTATAATGAAATTGAATCGCCCATCTTTGATGATCATCATATTGAACTTGACCAATTTTATAATTTTGAAAGTCTCATTGATAAATTGGCAAGTTCTCATTTTTATGAAATTGAACTCAATGAGAAATGCGACCTAGATTCTCAAATTTGTGATCCAGTTCAAATTCCCGAATCAATATTGATTCCTATTTTGTTACCCGACTTGAGTAATATTTTAGAGTCAGTTTTGATTCCCACACCAATCATTCTTAAACTTGAATCACCAATATTAAGTCACATTCCATTGTTGAAAAATGAATGTGGACTTGAGATTCAACTTCTTGATTTGGACCCATTTCCTGAACCAATCTCGACTCCTGAACCATTACTTGACTTAAGTCACTTTTTGAGTCGGTTTTAGTTCCCGTACTTCCTGAGTCCAAGTCAGTCATTCTATCTTTTCAAACTCCATTTTGGGACAAGGCGGTTGACAAAATTGACTCTGAAATTAATTATGGAATTTGAAAATTAGATGGGGTCAAATATTTAATAAAAATCATTCATGTATATATCATTTTAGTGGGTTATATTAGAGAAATTTCTGGTGGGTTCCTCCGAACTCCATGAAAAGTCGATTGGGCCGCATTTCGTAGACCAATCAGACCACCACCGGAACCACCACCTTAAGGTAATATTTCCTTCCCTTTCTTCTTTTTCATGCATCTATGCATTAATTCATACATTGAGGACAATGCATGAGATAGGTGTGGGGAGGGTTCTAACATAACTTAGGTTTTTCTTTTTATTAAAAAATTAATTAACATTTTCTTTACTTTAAAAACTTTTTGAAAACAGAAACAATATTTTAACATATTTTTTGTAAGAAATTAAGTCAATTTTAAGGAATAGGAAAATCAAAATTAGGATTTCTTAAACTTGGTCAAAATAAGATTATTTGTTTGATTTTTAGGGTTAGGAAGATAATTTGTCAAAGTAATTTAGTCTTGATCTTTACCTTAATAGAATATGCACACTTAGGGTTCAAAAACAAATATTCTTATGCCTTAAAAAAAAGAAAAATATATATGAAAGTTAAACAAATCTAATTATTGATTAGCTAGGTGCTTTGGCCTAAGTAAGCCTTGGTATTTATGTGAAAGATGATTAGATAAGTTTGAGAAAAATATATATATATATAAAAAATCCTCTGATTAAGCTGGGTATTTTGTGCCTAACGAAGCATAAGTATTCACGCCTAAAAGGGGTTCATATAATAAAATCCTTAATTTTGTGGCGTTGTTTGCTCAAGTCCTTAAGTCCTTGGGGTGTTTCTCACCCGGTGCCCTAAGACCGTTTGGTTTGGGAGTCATCGATTAAAGGCTCGTTACATGGGCAGATTAGAAAGCCTAATAGAACTAAAGAATAATACCACAATATATATATATATATATATATATATATCTATATATATATATATATATATATATATATATATATAAGGCATAAGAGTTAGAGTTAATGAACCCTTAGTCAAAATTTTCACGGTCACAAGGTGCATATAACTTAGGGTAAAGTAATAGACTAAATGAGAAGTACAATTTGACTCCTTACTTTAATTGATAACAAATTTTGAATAGAGACTAAGTTTAGGAATGAAAAATTCAGTTTTCCTATAACTTATAGATTACTTAAATCTTACAATTATATTTCAAATATTTTCTCTTTCAAAATGCTTTTCGAAAATACTAACTCTTTCTTTCTCTTTCTTTATGGATTTTGTGGGTGCCATCCACTGAAAACCCTCACGAGGCAAAACTCGTCCTCTAGGGGAAACCTAGAGGTTTAACGGCTTGTTGCACATGCTCAGTGCAATCGCGTGACCTGCGAAAGTGGTCTAATAATCCTTAGTATTTTAGTTGTTTTGCTTGAGGACGAGCAAAAGATAGGTATGGGGGTGTGATTGGTCACTAATATTGTACATTTATTATCATATTCTCATACTTATTATAGAATATACTCTGCTTTTTTCTAATTAAATGTTTAATTTATTTGCAGGCCCATTCCTAAAGGAGAGTGAAGAGAAATGAGCCCAAAATCCTATCAAATTCTGAATTAAATCAGAATTAATTCGAACTCAGTAAATCAGGGCAGATCAGGTTGGTTCAGATCGGTTGAAAATCAGTTAGAACAAATCCCTACAAATCGATCGGTTGAAGCCAAGGATCAAAGGCCATTTCGTCAAAATCCCGGACTTAAACTGCAAATCCAATTGAAGATAAAAACAAATCGAGAAGCCAGGGAGCACCACCAACATGGTGTGGCCATTTGGCCGCGTTTTCACGGCTTGGTTAGTGAGTTAGGGGGAGCGTTTGCTCCCCCTATCTTCTCACACCTCTCCCCTCTGGGTTTTTACCTATAAAAGGGCAGGATTTTCACTGAAAATGGGACAACCATGCAGAGATAGGATTTAGTCCAGTTTTTCATTCATTGTAGTGTAGGTTTCTGTTTTCTTTTCATGTAATTTTTAGTTTTAATTTATGTAACTCAGAGGAGATTAGAGTTTCATAAGAAAACGAGAACGAAGCTTGTACTGAGAGTGACACCAGTGTAAGATTTTCTTCTTTTCTCTTATTGTTATGAAATCGAATCTGTAGTTTCCTTTTTGTATGTACTTTGTTTTTCTTCTTCTTCTTCTTCTCTACTTTTCTTCTTTTGGTACAATTGCTATCCAAGTGAGTCTAAAAGCATCGAGAGAGCCTTGCCTTTGCGAGTGCCACCGATAGCCCATGACGATGGATTTCGAGTTTCATTCTGTATCACTTCATACTTGCAACGTCTTGATGATATAATGTGGAGGAAACGAGACTCAACTCTTATGGGTTATACGTTGATCGCCTCACTTCAAGGTAAAATCATTGCAAAAGATTCAAGGTAGGTACTTGGCCAAAAGAAGTAAGTAATTTTTAGTTTCTTTTCTTTTAATCATTTAGTTTAGAACACCACAATCCACCAAATCTTTTATCACTCTTTTTCAATCTCATTTGTACAAATCACTTCTTATTTCTCCACCTTCTTATTCTACCTTCTTCTTCCTAATTCAACTTTAACAATTTTTATTTTCTTTTTAAAGAACTAAAAAAGAACTTTAACCATTCTTTGTAACATAAAAGAGAACTTACTAAAAAGCTTACATCGCTAGTCTCTCCTTGTGGATCACGACCCGCATAACCACTTGCTATCGCGGTAGAATTGAGCACTTGTACATCTCTATTTTAAAATTCTGAAATTCTGTATTTTTGTGTGCAGGTTCCACCTCAATCAAGATACAAGACCCGCGTCTCTACAACCAGACGCGGAATTGAGAAAGCCCGCATGTCTCAACTGTTGCTAACCAAACACGACAATCAACAATGTGAGGTCCGCATCTCTGCTCAGCAGAGGCACGAGACCCACATTTCGAAGACAAAACGTGAGAGCTACGCCTGTTCTACACAACGTGAGCTCCACGTTTCTGAACTCTGCGTCTTAGATTCACGACGTAAGGGTGGCTCTCAGAAACTGAAAAGCCCTCGACAAACCGAGGCCAATCTCTTTGATCCCCCTTCGACGGATCTAAGAGATTATTTGATAAAGAAAAGGAGTGCTAATCGGATCACTCTGTCTTGTTGCTATGAATGGCTCATCATGGCAATGCTCTCTGAATGCCGCTGCAGTTCATATGCAAGCAAACAGTCGGTGTTCAAACGATTGGCCTCAACCTCCCGATCAGCCAAGAGGTGTCGCTTCCACGGAAGGGAAGCCTTCTCTGCATGGAGTACCCTGAAGTCACTGCAAACATGGCAAGCAGAAGTAGGGAAAATAACTAGCGGTCAGCTCCGACGAGTCTGGCACGGAACCAGAAAGAGTGTACAAGCATACTCGCACCCAGACTGGTGCGGTCGCCCCAATCAACTACAGTGCCCTAGCTCAGGGCATTGAAGTAAGTGAATTACACTCCGCCATTGTAGAATCGCAGGCCTCGAACTCTTCTATAGAGAAGGAAGCCTTTGCGTACATGATAAATACTCTCGAGGAGACGGCCAGGTGCTTTGAACAACAAGCCCAGGTCCAGAGGAAACAATTCGATATGATTCGTGCTCAATAAGAATCTATCGATACCCTCAAGTAGATGCTTGCACAATTGCTTGAAGATAAGAGGAAGTCAACCAACAAAGCTTCTTCTAAGAAGTCTAAAGGCAAACAGAAAGAAGGAGAAAGCTCATCTTCCATACATATCGAGGAGGAGTAATCTAATTGTCTAAATCCTCGTCTAAATAGGAAGGCAACCCAGAGAATGTGGTTATTCATTCTAAAAGAATGAGTCAATTGGAGCAGCGTCTAGAATCCCTTACCAACCGAAAGACCTCCAAGAAGCAGGAGTGGTCCGGCCATATCAGGCCGAGTGAGACCTTGTTTCGTACCCTCCTAAGTTCAAAGCTCCGACCTTACAGGCTTTTGACGGCAAAGGATCTCCGAACCAACACATCTACTACTTCAAGTCACAGACAGGAAATGTAGTAGATAATGATGCCATCTTGGCACGTTTGTTCATCGGCACTCTAAAAGGGATTTCCTTTGAATAGTTCATGAAACTCCTAGAAGGCTTCATTAAAAACTGGGGTGATTTGGAAAAGCTCTTCCTGACACGCTTCTTTGAAGACGACTCAGAAATTACAATGCCCGCTCTCCTAGAAATAAAGCAGCAAAAGGGAGAGTCAGTCAAAATATTTGTGGAGAGATTTTGAAATATGGCGCTCCGATGTCCTAGCGGAATGACCCAGGCCACCCTGGTAGAAACATGCCACCACAATCTACAAACTTCACTCCTAACCCAGATAGGGGTTACTGAAAGTCGCATCTGGAAGCAATTGGTCCAACAAGGTGAACAGGCCGAAGAAATTATCGCCAGGGTTAGGGCAGAAGAAATAAGTCCCGACCTGAAAAGTCAACAAGGCGCGCACCAGAAATATCTTTTCCATCAAAAGGAAAGGATATATTGGCGACAGAGACAAAATCCCCCGTCAAACTTCAGCCGGCCAAGGGAGGTAGTTCTTCAAGTCAACCACACGCCAACAAGCAGTATTCCTTCAAAGAAGAGCATGTCAATTTGTTATTCATGTTACTCAACAAGAGCACAGATTGAAGCTTCCTGAGGTTAGACGTCCTCAGGAAGTCGGCAAGACCGACAATCCCAACTACTGCTTGTATCATAAGATGTTGGGGCACCTCACCAAGAGCTGTTATGTCTTCAAAGATATTCTTCAAGCTCTGATTGATGCAGAAGTGCTAAAGCTCCGTCCAGAACAGAAGAAAGTAACGGCTAATATGACGTCATTTCTTTAGTTTGGAAACCAGCCTCCAGCACCGCCCGGAGTAGTTTCCATCCGAAAGGGGAACTAAGAATGATCAATACGGACCCACATTATCAGAAGGAGAAAGGACTTGTACCTATCCCTACACCTCAAGGAGAAATTATGTGGGTTCATCCTGACCTTGTGGATGACCAGCAGTGGAATACTGTTACCAACAGAAAGTCCAAAGGCAAGGCGAAAGCTTCATCTTGCAATGTGGTGTGCGCTTCTTCTTGGGAAGCAGAAACTGATGTTCCCTTACTAACTGATTCGGAAGAGGAAACAATCGTCGTTACCGCAGAACTCAGTAAACTGCTCGTGGTAGAAACTCGTTCGGGTCAGTCGTATTTAAAAAAGTACGACGAGATGGTGGCAAGCCCTCCTAAACCTACTGCAGAGTCAGCCAAGCCCTCTGCGAAGCAACTGATGGAGAAGCAAAAAGAGCTTCGATTTTCAAAGGCTCTCCCAAAGGACAGCGGGAAGGATCCACAACACCTTACCACTTTGACGTCCTGACTCAATTGGCCAATATCCCAGGCAGAATCACCCTTTATGAGCTCCTGAGACTATCAAAGTCAACAAGAGAAGCTCTAAGGGAAGCCCTAGCTGATGCTGAGGTCTTCATGGCGCAGATCTCGACTGGACCACAGGAGGAAGATGTAGAGTGTTGCCTCTATGCCTTCCAAAATGCCCCCTGCATTACCTTCACGTCAGACGATATGCAGGCTAAGGGGAAACATGATCGGCCCTTGTACTTCACAAGGTACATTGGATCGTCTGAAGTGAGCTGCACTCAGGTAGATCCAGGATCTGCGTTGAGTATCATGCCTCGCCGGGTCATGTAGCACTTAGGGATCCCCACCCACCGATTGAGCGCTACCCAAACTATCATCTATGGTTCAACGCCAACGGTACGCACCCAATAGGGAAGATCAAGCTCAAATGTCAGATCGGGGACCAAAGATCTGAAGTTACGTGTTATGTAATCGATGACGACACTTCGTATAATCTGCTGGTCGGACGACCGTGGATTCATTGTAATTCCATCGTCCCCTCCACTCTCCATCAAGTCATGAAGTACATCGATGGAAGTGGGAAAGCTCGAACGTTGATTGCCGAAAGGCATCCATTCAAGGGGGTAGAGAACTATTTCACAGACTCCCTTCTGTACAAAGACTCTCTGGAGATGAACGAGAATCCACAGCCAGAGGAACCAGACTCTGGTAATGAAGCTGACACTGAGCTAGAGGTGGAAGAAGAGTGCATGTGGGAATTAAATCCACTTGTAACGAGCATTAATAAGCTCGATGTTAATAACACCGTCGATGATGTAGGCGAGTGGTATATTAATGAAGAGTTGAATTTGGCTTACTCTTCTGTGTTTGCTTCTGATTCAGTGCCATCAGACACTAGTATCGAGGTGGATAATGACCCTGGTCGGCAATGGATGCTCTGATATCATTGCATGTACCAATGAAGTCATCCCTCAAAACGTACCAAGATGTCGGTGATGCGCAAGAATCAGTATTCATGGTTCCAGTAAGACGCAAAGGCTAAAAATTAATTCTTTTCAGAAGAATTAAGTCTGAATTAATGTCTCGCGAAAACTCAGAAAGCGAGAACGAATCTCCTCAGTTCTCTCATTATGAGCCAAATGTACTCAGAATGATGGAGAGCATAAGGTATGATCTAACAAATGGTCCTGGTTTGAAATTTGGGAAAGGAAGAAGAACACTATTTCGATCTTCGTTCTGAAAGGGAATACCCCTGACTATTACCATCGAACTCGTAGGGTTTGGGCTATGTGTCAACTCTAATTCCATCAGCCTCTGAGTCTGAAGAGTCATTATACCATAATTACTCATCGGGCACATCATCGTGGGAGTCGGATGTTAGTGTCGGCAACATCTTCAGAGAACTTTCAGTAAACATGGTTTCAACAAACCACCTGAAAGACGGAGATGAAGAAATGATCCAGTCACATATAAATCCTTGGATCAAACACTTAAACACTCTCTGGGATGTTCGTTTCGAACAACGCGAACCGCCCACGGAAGATAAGGTCACCCGATCAATATGGGAGATGAGGCTAATCCTAAACCCATCTTTATAAGCGAAAGCATATCACCCTCTGAGAAAGAAGATCTAATATCCCTTGTACGAGAGTATATAGATGTTTTCGCTTGGAATTACGAGGACATGCCTGGGCTTGATCCTCTAATGGCTATGCATCGCCTTTAACATTAATTCAGACGTCAACCCAGTCAAACAGTAGCAGCGACGGTTTTGTCCAGAGATAATGGAAGCAATCCAGTCGAAAGTCAAAAGCTTATAGACCTCGGCTTCATTAGGGAGGAGCAACACCCCGATTGGGTAGCCAATATCATCCCCGTTACCAAGAAAAATGGGAAGATCTAGATTTGCATCAATTTTCGTGATCGAAATGAGGCCTGTCCTAAAGACAAATTCCCTCTCCCAATCACGGATCATGATTGACAATACGTATGGGTTTGAACGAATGTCCTTTATGAACTCAGAATATAATCAAATCAAGATGTATCCTGATGATAAAAAGCATGCATCTTTAGGACACCACTGGGGGTATATTGCTATACTGTCATGCCCTTCGGACTGAAGAACACGGGGGCAACGTATCCGAGAGCTATGAATGAAATTTTCTACGAACACTTGCGTAAAAAAGGGGAATGTTATGGCTATGACATTGCAGTGAAAAGCCGCACCAAAGGTGATCACATAGCAGACCTGAAGACAGTTTTTGAAATCATGCGGGCACATCAGTTAAAGATGAACCCCACCAAATCTTTCCTAGGGGTAGCCAGCGATAAATTCCTAGGGTTTATGGTGACACCAAAGGAATTTACTTGGACCTAGAAAAAATGCGTGTCGTCCAAGAGATGCAACCTCCGAGGAATCTCAGAGAGCTTAGAGGATTGCAAGAACGACTAGCATACATCCGGAGGTTTATCTCAAATCTCTCCGGGAGATGCCAACCCTTCACCAAATTAATGAAGAAGGGCGTCTTATTCATTTGGGACGATGCTTGCCAACAAGCGTTCGAGGAAATCAAACGATACCTCATGCAACCACCGTCCTCACAGCTTTAGTTTCAGGAAAACCTTTCCTGCTATATGTTTGAGCGATGGATCATTCCTTAGGAGCTTTACTAGCCCAGAACAATGATCAGGGACACGAGCAGGCAATCTACTATCTCAGCAGAACCATGATCGGAGCCGAACATCGGTACAACCTGATCGAAAAAGAACGTTGGCGTGGTGTTCGCCATCCAGAAAATGCGACACTACTTGGTGGGCCAGACTATAAATGTCATATCAAAAGTCAACATTTTGAGATTGCTTATGATGAAGTCATCGTCACTAAATGGTGGACTGGCAAAATGGGCCATACTGCTCTGCCAATATGAGATGCACTTTCTACCACAAAAAGCCGTGAAGGGACAAGAGGTGGCAGATTTTCTGGCTAAACATCCAGATCCGAGAGCGACCGAACTTTACGAGGATCTCCCAGATGAGGTCGCTGAAGTTTGTCAGACCCAGACGTCTTTCGAAGGACAGATATGGCAGCTCTTCTTCGATGGTACATCCAGGACGGGCCCACGAGAGCATGACGTAGCAGGAGTGGGGATAGTACTGGTCTTCCCATAGAACTACGTAATCCCTCATGTATTCTCATTAACCGAGCCATGTTCCAACAATGTAGCGGAATACAATGCCTCTTAATTGGAATGCAAATCGCCAATGAGATTGGCGTTAAAAATCTCGAAGCATACGGTGACTCTAAACTCATCGTTAACCAACTTCACTGGGAGTACGAAATTGACATGAAGACTTAGTACCCTATTACAACGTAATTATTCACATGGCCGAGAGATTCAAAAAATTTTCATCGATCATGTGCCTCGCCAGCACTGGCATCTCTCGTTGCTTCTTTAGCTCTTCTAGTTGGAGTGGTAGAGAAAATATTCGTCTACAGCCATGACTTGTACTGCCCAAGATTCGCTTTTGAAGATAACCAAAAGTCGATAAGAGATTTACAAGTCAAAGAAGCTTTAGAGACTGCAACGGTCCAAAAATCAGGGATTGGCAATTCCCGTACATCGACTATGCATTGTACGGCATTCTTCCTGATGATCTCAAAGAGGTGGCTGCCATTAGAAGGAAAGACCCCAAATTTTACTACAATGCAACCATGAACACTGTATCGATGATCGCATAATAGATCCTCCTCCGCTGCCTATCACAAAAGGAGGCACAGGAAGTACTAAAAGAAGTGCATGACAGCTTGTGTGGAGCTCATCAACCTGGTCCAAAGCTTGGAGATCGACTCCGAAGACTGGGATATTATTGGCCTAAGATGATCCCTGACGTCGTCACTTATGCTAAATGATATAACGCATGTCAAGTCCATGGTGATTTCATCCATCAAGCACCAGGGTATCTTTGCTCTACAACCTCAACCTAGCCATTTGAGATGTGGGGAATGGACGTGGTTGGACCTATCAGCCCACCTTCATCCAAAGGACATCGATTCATTTTAGCTATAACCGACTATTTCTCTAAATGGGCTGAAGGTATTCCCTTGAGGGAGGTAAAAGCATCTGACGTGGTTAAATTTGTTAAACATCACGTCATTTACCGTTTTGGTGTACCACGATGGATAATTTATGATAATGGCCCCAGTTCGTCAGCCAGGCTTTTGAGAGGTTCTGCAACAAGTTCATAATCCAGAGTGTGTCCTCAACGGCATACTATCCAGCTGCTAACGGCCTCGGTGAAGCTTTCAACAAGACTATTGAAAAACTTCTCAAGAAATTCATCTCGAAAAGTCAATGTGACTGGGACGACAAGTTAGGTGAATGCTTATAGGCCTATCGCACGACGGTTCGAACCCCGACGAAGGCTACGCCTTTCTCCTTAGTATATGGGTGTGAAGCTGTACTCCCATTAGAAATCCAAATCCCATCTCTACGTGTCGCCTTGACAGCAGAAATGACATATAAGGAGAAGCATCGACTGCGACTCCAGGAGCTGGAGGCTTTGGACTATAAATGCCTGCAAGCTCAACAGCAAATCGAGCTCTATCAAGCTCGAATTACCAGAGCCTTCAACAAGAATGTCAAGGAGCGAACTTCCAAGAAAGGCGACATCCAAGATGAATGCCAAAGAAAATCTTTCTTCCTCTACTGGATCACATCACGGTCAATCAGCGTCAAGCTAATTAAGCGCTGGTTACATCATGATGCATAATGTAAAATTTGAAGAAGAAACAAAATGCAATACTTCAGTTTTAATTTAGTTACTTTTCTACTGACATCCAACGCCTCCGACGGCTAAGGATAGAGGAAAATGTTGACTTTTAAGTCCAACATAAGTCTTCGACGACTTATTATGCTGAGGGAAATAGCATGGCTAGCCCACTCAAACGGTGGTTAGTAAAGGCCCATCAAATCCATTGATAGCTGAGGGTTTGCTAAAAATCCTAAGAGACTTGGTCCCATCCTCTCCTCCAAAATCTCCTACCAATTTTCACCCACAGAATGGTAAGGCCACAAAAATACCTGTGTTCATCTCCCTAATGAAAAGAACTAGGATTTGTCAAGTTAATATTAAACCTCTGACAAACCAGATTTTCCAATCCTCAGTCGATTCAGTCAAGTTAATATTAAACCTCTGACAACAAAACTCATTAGAAATCCTCATCATTATGTTAATACTACACCTCTAATAGCAAATTTCCCATGTCTCAGGAAATCAATAATTGTCATGTTAATATTAAACCTCTAACAGTTCATTTTACTTTTCACCCAAAATCTCCTACAAATTCTCTTCCATAGAGTGGTAGGTCAACAAATACAATCATTGCTATGTCAACACTATACCTCTGACAATGAAAAATTCCAATACTCCCCAACGAGTACAAACTTCACTTGTCTCTCCTCTACATGGAGTGACAAGTCCTCAAAATTGCTTCTATCGCAAATCAATTCTTGTCAAGTTAAAATTAAACCTTTGACATTCCAAATTCCACTTGCCAATTCTCATCAATAGAATGACAAGTCCTCAAAATTACTCCTATCGCAAATCAATTTTTGTCAAGTTAAAATTAAACCTCTGACATTCCAAATTTCACTTGCCAATTCTCATCAATAGAATGACAAGTCCTCAAAATTGCTCCTATCGTAAACCAATTCTTGTGAAGTTCAAAATTACACCTCTGACAAATTACTGTTAAGTTTAACACCACACCTCTAACAGTGATTAAGTTGCTGCCAAGTTCAATATTAAACCTCTGACAGTCACTTTTCTTCAGGCTTCCATATCGAAGCTGAGATGAGCGATGCTAAGTTTAACATCACACTTTTAGCATCTAGTTCATTGCTAAGTTCAATAATACACCTATGACAATGACTTTCCCTCGAACTTTCCTATCGAAGTTGAGATGATTAATGCCAAGTTCAAAATTACACCTCTAACATTACCTTCACTGTCAAGTTTAACATTACACCTATGACAGTGATATTTTCAGTCTTCCCAAATGAAGCTGAAATTCCCGTTGAGTCAAGTTAATTTCACACCTCTGACCCACATTCCTGTCAAGTTAATATCACACCTCTGACAGTAATTTAAAATTCTTGAAATGGAATTTTTCCCAACTCTGACTTGTTAAGTTAATTATCGCATTTTTTTTAGCAAGTCAAGAGTTTCTACTTCTATGTGTCTGATTTTCAATACAAAAAAGGAATTCAAGACATATCAGAAGACAAGAAAAAGTGTCACTTTTATTTATATTCAAATATATAAAAGTGATACAAGACGCTCTCTTATACAATAAGATTGAGTGTCACAATAAAGGAGTACAAAGAAGTCTCTCTCTCAGCGAAAGGTTGCACTCACTCCTCAAGACATCTACACCGCTCCAAATACAAGATGTTTGGAAGAGCACCGAAGAAAGGTTCCTCTCTTCTTCCACTGAGTCATGTTGCAGTTAATCAGTGTTGAGATGACCGAGTGATGATTACATCATGATGCATGATGTAAACATTGAAGAAGCTCACCGCTAACCGAGAACAATAGTGTTTCTCGAGGTCAAAATGTAGAGGAACATTCTGATTCCACCCGACCAACTGGTGTGGGTCGTAATCCTTCGTTTAATGAGCATCTCTACCACCAGAAAGTCATCCAATGAGCATGAATTTTTTGTCAATGTAACTTCTGGGGGTAAGATTGGTGAAGGGAGAATTTGAGACCTTACTGGGGACATCCTCTTTCCTGTGGCCTCCAAGGACACCATACTCACCACCATACCCACTGTGACCATGATAAACCCGGGACAGTGCTGGTGCGTCATGTCCAATAAGGCCTTGATGGATATCTCAAGAGCTTGAACAAGCTGGCTGGTCGAAATATTCTCCCATGAGCCTAGCAAAGACGCAGAAGACTGACTGAGGCTGCCAGAACCTACAAGAAGCAAAAAACTAAAAGGTTAAAATTCTGTTAAGGCAGAAACAAAAAAAAGTTGAAAGGTTGATGCGAGACTCAAGTTGTGAACTTCAGACGCGGAGTTGGCCAGTGCAGATCTGAATGCAGTGGTGTTAGACCTGCGTCCAAGATAAAAGACGCGAGGTAACCCAGACACAGAGGTCGCCACACCCACGTTTAAGAAACAGGGGTTGCCACATCTATATCTAGAGTCTCAAAAGAGTTAGAATTCTCTTATGTTAAGAACCTCAAACGCGAGCTTTATGTACAAAGCTCGCGTTTCAAGATCCAAGTACAGAGTTTGTCACACTTATGTTCAAAAGACGCGACTACTGAACAGGGGCGCATCAATCAGACTTCAAGAGAAAATCAAGAGATCGAATTTCTTCAATGGACAGGAAAACAGAAACTCAGTGGGACTGAGTATTTCATGGCGACAAATGATTCCTACCTGAGGAAGAATTCTCTAGAAATTGAACTTTATTCATCAAGGCGTGTCCGTAAAAGCACTTAAGGCGATGCTTTTTGATCTTGATTTCACTTGACAGTGATAATCTTTGAAAAAGATTAAAGGAAAGCATGGAAGATTTGAGTTCTTTCTGTTCATTGGAACACATCCCCTTGAAGGGAAGATAGACAAATCAAGACAAAGTCCCTCAGAGCGCATGCTCTCAAAGGGAAACAGTCTAAATAATTGACTGTTAAGGGGGTGAGGCCTATTTATAGGCAAGCCATAAGGCTTACAATTAATGGCATAAAAATCAAAGCCATCAGCCTTAATTCTCGCACGAACATCAAGTCCAATAAGGAGCTGACATATGGATTGTCGCTTCGGGAAACATTGAAGAACACAAGTCCCCAATCGTCAACGCCAATTTGGCATTAAAAGATCCAATAAGATCTTTAAGATGGGCTGCATGTAATGCTTAGGAAGCGCCATCAGGCGCAGACTCAAAGATCGTATCCATAAGTCCGTGACCTTTCATAAACCCGAGGGCTGCATTCCTTTCATTCCTACTGAAGAGTCCACAACCGTGTCTCCTGAAGTAGTCCAGAGCCGTGTCTCCTCAGCGAGTTGGGTCCATCTTCAACGACTATTCAGGGATTACGTCTTGAGTTCACACCCATTCACAAGACTTGAAGGCTGCGTCCTGAACCTGAAGGCCATGTCTCCTTTATCAAGAACGCAAGTTTGTGCTTCAAGGTTGCGCCCTCTCAAGGGACCTGAGTCGCATCTCTATTGAGTCAGAACCGCGTCCCTACCAACCGGCTAAAGACCCGCGCGTCATTCTTGAGGGGCCTAAAACTGCGTCTCTACTGCAAATGAAAGCCGAGTCTTAATCATGAACTCAATACAGCCTGAGTTTGCGCCCTCTCAAGAGACCAGTGTCGTGTCTATATTGAGTCAGAGCCGCGTCCCCACCAACCAGCTGAGACCCGTGCGTCATTCTTGAGGAACCTAAAACTGCGTCTCCACTGCAAATGAGAGCCGCGTCTCGCTCAAGAACTCAGTGCAGCCTTATTATTCATGGTTGTACCCTATCAAAACGACTAAGGACTGTGTTTTCACAAATAGTCAAGAAGTACAACTATGAAAACTGAGTTCATCCAGGCAGTAAAAGAGTCTGAAAGGATAAAGACGAGACAAAATTTGATAACTTTTATTATTTGACTCAAAAATGATAAAAGTAACACAAACACTCTTATTCGACAGATAGAGTGTTAAAAAAAATAGGACGATACAAAAAAAAGAGAAGAAGGCTAATAATCCTGTTTCACCAAAGAACAGATTTATTACCAGAGGCGATGCATCTCGTGCTGACGTGCCTTTTCAGCTTCCACCAAAGCTTGGACCCGCAACTCTTCCTCAGTCAAAAATCTCTCTGTAGCCAGTTGCATCTGAAGAGACTCCAACCTGAAGGAATGAGCAGTAAGGTTTTCTTGAATCTGCATCTTGGCAGCCTCCAGCTCTTCCAGCCTTTTTCTAGCAACAAGTTTCTACTCATTAGCCTCAATCAAGGCTTGCGCCCTAGCAATAGTAATCCAAGCAGTGGTGATAACTTGCTCTGCACTCTGGATGACGATTTCAAATTCTTTTGAATCGCCAATCAGTCTTTGGTAGTCAACTTGGAAGTGCTGGAGATGGCGGGCTTATTTAGCCATTTGCTCCTCTACCTCTTTTCGCTCGTGTTCTTAAGGGCGAGGAGCTTACTCAGTGTTGACCGAGCCTCTTCCATTGAGCTAGCATTCTCTAGGGTCTTAAGCTCCTTCAGGTGGCTCCCCAGCTGTTCAATCAGTATCAGACACACCCTAACCTGTGAAGGACTCCCAGTGTGACTGATGATCTCGATCTGATTGTTGAGAAGCATACGAGCAAACTCAAAGGAACTACCCCGGAAAGGACCGAGTCAATACAGGACCTCATGGAAGCAAAAAATTATTGCATCATTTGACGTGCTAGCTCTTTCATGATGTCACTAGCTGGACATAACCCTGCTGATATACTCCTGGATCCCCTTTCCATGACAGAATGAGAGACGGGAATCGGTTCAACTTGTGCAGGGGTGAGGCCGACAACAGGCTCGTCAGACACTGAGATCGTTGCCAATACCTCCGGCACAGTTATTGTTGTAGCAGCTTCCACAGGAACAGAAGCAAAAACAAATTCCACGACACTGGGCTCCCCGGCCGAAGTTTGAACTGTGCTATCTTCTGTGTCAATGCTTGCCGCAAGATCCTCTACTTGAGCTACCCCAGTGCTCTCTGCAAACCACAACATTAAATGTCGGTGGTAATGATAAAAAGGAGAGTATCTAACAGGTCAGTATTCTCTTACCAAGTTGAGGATCTAAAGATAGCAAATCCCTGGATAAGCCACTTGGGGATGAGGGCTCTCCGACCTGGGCAGTTGCACGATCATGAAGCATCCTGGTATCGGGAGCTTCAAGACTCTCCTGCCGGGCCAGCTCCTGGATCATCTCCTCAATATGAGAAGAAGTTGTGGCTTCACTATTGGCAGCCAGCCCTGTAGAAGAAAGTCAAAAGAAAATGTTAGAACTCATTCCTAACTTGATGGAAAATCAGTTCAGGAGGACAAAGAAAATACCTCCAGTAGCAGCGATCCTTGCTATCGGTAAAACCGTCACAGGGACGTATCCTTGTATCTCTTCCTTTGAGATATGCGAGAATTTTCTTGTGTCAGGAAGAGCGGGTTCATCGCCAAAATTGACTTCTTCGCCAGAATAATATCCATGTTCTTCGGACGATGAAGACGATAGCTCAACACAAGAGGTTTCAGCGATCGAGGCTTTACCACTGAATACACCAGTAGTAGGGCTGGGATCGATAACCCGCGATGTGGGCATCAATACACTGGGAGACCCAGGTTATTGTATCTCCACTCTTCTCTCATGAACTGAAGAAGGTCCAGGCTGAGTTGAGACTCCCGGAATCTCAACGCCATCCCTCCCCACCAAGTCAACTTCAGGTCGCTCAACCTCTTCAGCCATGATGGGTTCATCTGCGAGCTCTCCCTCCTCTAGGATCACGGGACCCCTGCTGTGCAGACCACGAGATTGAAGGACGGGGACTTCTTCCTCCTCTTCTTCTTCCTCCCCCTGCTCCTCAACACCAGGAGGAACTACCTTGGGCATCGAAGCTTCAGCTTTCGATTCCCTCCTAGCCTTCTTCAGGATAGGCTCACCCTTGGAAGTAGAGCCGCGGGAACGTTTGGCGACAGCCTGTGGACTCTTTTTAGCAGGTTGCCCCTTAGGTGCTACTGTCCTTCGCTCCATCCCTGCTTCCCCTCCTGTTTCCCTTTCGGCCGCCCGGTATTCGTCCATACCTGCTGCAAACGTTTGTTAGACTCCAACTTGGTTTCATAAGATACTTTGATGCTCTTAATGCAAGAGGTGTTTATTCTAAAATCAGGCATCCTACTAGCCAGGGAGTATCATGTGCAGAAACCGAGGCTGGTATGACAATTGGGTGTCTTGTGAGGCAGGCTGAAAATAGCTTTTGTCCCTCCAGCTACACTGTAGTACCACGTCCGGGCACCTTCAAATAAATTTTTGCTGAAGCAAAGGCCAGCGCTGGGGTTGCTGACATCTAATTGATCATAGCCAAACTGCCGACCAAAATGACTGGGCATGTAAAGTTTGATCGTACATGAATCTCCTTGCCGGAAGACCAGATATCCAGGCCGAATATTGATCAGCCACAAGAAGACTCTCGATGGCAGCCTTGTGAAGTCATCTGGTCCCATAAGGTCGGTAAACCTGTAACGCCTCGATCCAGCGGGTACGGAGACGTTACTGCGACGTATATATGAAGATCATAAATACCCTCACGTATATACACTAAGCATCAGTACAGGTAAGAATCAGAGTACGGAAGCACGTGGTGCATTATACATTCCCACATATGAGTACCATTACAAAGTTATCACCAGATGTGACAAATATTACATCATCGAGAAGCGCAAATGCGAGAATACTAGGAGATATACAAGTATAAACAATATAAAAGGAGGCTTAGAGCCATAACAGGAAAACTCTAGAACCGAGCAAGGGGCCTGAAAGGATGGGGCTTTTGGACGGTCTGTTGGGGATCCACGCTTCAACTGTGCCACTTTGATCAGCAACTAGCAGAATCCACACGCTCCAAGCTTCAAGACCTGGACATGAGGATCCAGGGGAGTCAGACAGAACTCCCCGGCGAGTGGTGATGCGAATGCCAAGTGGCGAGCATAGATAAGCACACGTGTGTCGATAAATCCGAATCATAAATATGCATTGAAAACCGTGTCGTGGGCATAAGCATGCAGGAGCAAGTAGTTACAAAGCAAGTGATATTGAACAGGGAAGCACATGGTATGATAAGATAAGAGCAAGCGACTGATGGAATAGAACACGAGTGGTAGGATATAAGCAGCTATAATACAATAGCAGTCATGAACCGAAAATCCGATGTAAAACCCGATGAAAGCAAACTCGACAAAGCATACAACGGATTCATAATTGGCATCTTTTAGTATTATTATTTCTTGTCTTACCAAGATGTCTAGATATGTGAACTAGCATCCTAGCACACATATATCCATATCTGAGTAAAGCAAGGTTGTTATTGGAAACCAACGGGAGTATCAACGAACAATGTTTACAATGGGTCCCGTACATGCCCGGGACCACGGTCCAAGATGTTCCATTGTTGGTGTATGGAATCGGCCGCAAGGCCTACAGGAGGGTCTTATAGAATGCCCTTATCAAGATGATGCCAGGAAGGAGGGAGCCAGCACTACCCTTGGTCGACTGGAGTCCCACAGGTCAGACCGAAAGTTTTAGTTGCACAACATACCTAGGGCCATCGTAAACAAGAACATATATTGATAGCCACAAGTTTTCGCCGACCCGATGCAAGTTGTTCCTTTTTATGATTTATTATGTAATTATCAATTTATGAAAATAGCTGATGCAAGACATGATCAGAAATTCAAGATTACATGAGTACTATAGATGTAGGTCACTATATATATAATACAGGATAACAAGCACAAGATTCAAGTTACTGTATGTAACACAGGATAACAAGTATAGTATTTCTATAAATGTGATCATCACAGGTCAGGTACTAATATGTCAGGAGGCAGGTGATAAGTCATGTCATAGCAAGAAGCAAGTGTCAAGTAGTAGCATGTAGGGTGTCAAGTGGTAACATGACATGAGGGTGACATCAACCAGGTGACAAGAGATAGCATAGTATATGCAAGCACATAAAGCATGTCAAACGATACAGGAAAATCGTACTGATACAAAGAATCTGTACAAATACCAGAAAATCATACATTTTCAGGAAAAATAGTATAAGTAAGATTTCAAACTCTTCACAACCATTAATAGAAGAATCGATAAACTTGCAGGCAAGTAATTCAGTAAGTAAGAAAACATCCAAGCAGAGCTAAGCGGGGCTGGAGCGAAGCTAAAGTACAACACTAAATGCTATCACGCTCGACGAGGTTACCGCTCGCAGCATAGCTAAACACATGTGTCGTAGAAAGTGTATGAACGCTATACTACCGCTCACGGTGAAGTCAAGCTCACAGGGTAACGACACTCGGATGGAGTAAGCGGTAAAGTGTTAACGCTAGGTCTGCCTACCAGGCGTAGCATAGAGAAAGTCCAGAGGACTTTAAAACCTCAGTGGTTGTACCCGGAGGCTAGGCCCGAAGGCAAGAGTACCTGCAGAAGGTGTTAGTTCTAGATACAAATACATAAGACAATACAAGTTGACCCGACGAAGCAGGAAGTCCAAAGAAAAGCGAGAACACTCACCTAAGTCTTCAGAAAATACTGTGAAATCTCTAATCTCCGGAATCCAGGTAACCAACGTGTAAATGCGTTAAAGGGAAAGTGATAGAGAGAGGAGAAAATCAAGAGGGAGAAAGAGAATGAGAGAGAGAGAGAGGAGAGAAAAAGAGAGAGCTAGGAGAGAAGTCCATAAAAAGGTGCACACGAAGAGAGAGTGTGTGTGTAAAGGGAGACGCGGAATTGAAAGTGAGACGCGGGGGTCACAGATGCGGGAGTCGCGTTGCATAGATGCCACAAACGCAGGGTTCGAGACCCGCGTTTAAGTTATAACACGAAAAGAACGCAGAGGCGAGCATGAGCTCCGCATCGCGTTGATATAAGAACACGAATGTCACGTTATACAGATATTAAGAACGTGATGATCGCGTTAAAAAATTGCTGGGACATGGGGGTAAGCTCCGTGTCTAGAAATTTAATTTAAGAGAGTGACAGGAAGATAATGGAGTGAGCGATAATAGAGAGAGAGAGAGAAGAGACGCGGATTTAAGAACCAGGGAAGAAAGAAAGTAAAAGGAAGGAAAATAAAGAAAGAAGGAAAGAAAGAAGGAAAGGAAGAAAAGGAAAGAAAGGAAAGGAAAGAAAGAAGGGAGAAGGGGGATGGCTGGCCATAGCCGGCGGTCACCGGCCGGCGGTCGGAGGTGGCCGGAGAAGGCGACCAAGGCCCTAAAACCCAAGCCAAGATGGTGCAAGTGTAGCTCAAAAGGGAAAAATAGAGTTTTGCAAAAGGGGTTTCGGAGAGCGACGGATAGGTTCGTTGAAAAGAGCACGTCGAGGAGGAGAGAATGGCGTGGTTAACAGTGGCCGAAGTGGTGAAGGTGGTGGTGGAGAAGTTGGAGAGGGTGGCCGGCCAAGGAGGCATGGTGGCTCAGTTTTGGGGCTATTTTTGGGTGTGCTGCCGTTGGCTGGAAGTGAAAGAAGAAAGGAAGAAGAATGAAAGAGAGAGAAGGAAAAAGGGGGTGTATATAAATAGGAGTATTTTGATTATTACAAGTTTGCCATGGACATGCCTTTCATTAAATGAGACTTGTGTCTCCATTAGATGAAGTCCGCGTCTAGGCAAACAAAGTCTGACGCGGAGATAAAGTTTCGCGTCTAGTAGAAATTGCGAGAGTTGTGTTTGACGGAAGAAACAAAAGTCATAATGACTTGATCAGAATTGATTTTGAAGGGCATAACATTAAATTCAGAATGGAGAGAATCTCTGCATAAAAGATCGAATTCATATTTGGTGAGCCTCGCATCTGAAGAGGAGAGAGAAAATGGAAAAAGAGAAAAGTAAAATATCTGGATAAAATTCTGGTATCTGGGAAAACATCGAAAACTCCAGAAAAGCCTGAAAAATAAAGTAACTCAGAAAGGTTCTTAAAAATTCTCAAAAATAATAAATATTATTTTATATTTATTAAGATGTTTGACAAAATCAGTTTTCATAGATTCAATCTCATTTTCAAAATAAAAATCTTGAAGTCAATCGTCGATACTGGTCTACACCGGGTCGGCCGGATTTTGATAAATTCTAAAAAAACCCTGAAAATGTAATAAAGAAGAAAATATGATTCTAAGAATTCATGTGAAAGCGAAATCCAGAAATTCACTTCCGATTGTAACTAAAAATCCTTGAATCAACCAGCGATACTGGCTGACACCAAACCCAGTGGAATTTTGATAAATTTAGAAAATTCTCAGAAAAAGTATTTAGATAGAAAATATGATTTTAAGAAATAAAGTGAAAGCCGTTTCTAGAATTTTAACTCCATTTATAAATTAAAAATCTGAGAATCAGTCAGCAGTACTAGTCGACACCAGGTTTTGAAGATTTTCAATTTAATTCAGAAAAATTCCAAAAAATTATAGAAAATCTAAAATATTAGAAAATAATGTTTGAAACTAAAATCGGTCAAATCTAAATACCAGAAAGACTAAATCGATCAATATTCTAGGATCGGGTTCCCGGTTCAGACGAGGGCTGACTCCGAGTTCACGAATCCAAATCCACGACAAAAAAATCATATAAATAATTCATAACACGAAAATATAGGAAGTAATTCAAAAAAATAGGATCAGAAAATATGAATACGCAACTAAGTATGTATTCTGGGAGCGGGGTGTTACATTCCATCCACCTTACAAAAAAAATGCGTCCTCGTAATTTCGATAAGGGGGAAGATGAACACAGGAAGGACAAGAACGAGGATTATACCAATCAAGATATGACTAACTAAGGGTGATCTCGCAACTTCCTGCTTAATAATTCTGGGCCTAGGCATCCTCTGTACTTTCTACCATATAAAACTCTAGACGGTGCCATAATAATACATATCTGATAACTGTTAATAAGAGAATTCTGCTAGAAGAAGATAATTTAAAATTCTGTATGGTCCAATTGGACTACTCTGACTTTCTGAGAGTAATAAGATAAGTTGCATATAAGCAGAGTCCCTAAATCTCTCTGAAGACTTCAACAAGATAGTGATCTGAATTCCGTGACTTTGCTCGGCACAATATAACTGGAATACCATGTAACTGAACAATTCTTATCATATAATTATCTGTCAGAATTTCTGTAGACCGACTTACTTTGGATAATATGAAATCAGTTGATTTAAGATTGGAATAAACTTTCACTATTTGATTTCTACTAGAATTGACAGAGATTACTTCTCTCAATAAGACGAAACATCAAAACACGATACTCACCTGTTCAGAATGCATACATACTCTGCTAGGCATGAAATCATCCCCGAAGAAAAATGTGTGGCAAGATTATAGATGTCCTGCCTGTTCTTTGCCACTCTGAAAACAGATTATAAAATTGTAGATAAAGAAAATCTGATAACTGATCACAAATATATAAAAGAACAACTGATGATAATAAGTCTTGAATACTAGGATCTGATAACTCTGTAAGTCATAACCAAGAATATAGAACAATCGTTCTCTTAATGATAACTTAACCATAGATGAAATATTAAAGAATACCCAAGCCCTGCAATGTTAGCTAAATAGATCGTCGGGAAAATTATGAGAAGCTTGTTTAGACACAGCAAGAAAATCCAATTCATTATATCCACTAGAACAGCTTGGCGGGAGAAATCTAGGGAACAAATCTAGAGTGTTAAACACTGCCGGAACTACCCATAAGTGAAGCAGAACCTAGGTGGGGCCATTGCGTAACACAACCTCAGGCGTCAAACACTAGGGTGCAGTAGAGCTAATGCTCTGTGAGGTTCACACTTGGCGGAGCTCATGCGGCGAAGCCAGCGCGTATCACAATGCTAAATGCTGAGCACCTGGGTGCAGCGAAGTCCACACCCGGTTAGTTCCACGGGTGATAATACACGACCCTCGCTTGGCGAGGCTACCGGAGCCTATGGTCCACCAAATCGATAAAGACTACCAGGAGTTGGTGGCTCTGAGAACACGATCAAGAAATCATAATAGCCGAAACGAGTCTGAATGCTGTCTTCTGAATAATAACCTGACTGCAGATCAGTTTCTGAGAATACCCGAGTTCCGTGAACATGGCCGAAGAAATTATGATCACTATTGGAATAATAAAAATGGAAAATACTATAACTCTGTCTGACAGAAGTCCTAAATATGGAATATTGTTATACTGACACTCCTCATGTAATGATACTGTCTATCTGATTATATAAGTGATGACTACTCCACTTGCTGTACTGGTCCCCCATGATGTATCCATAAACACAAGAATAGAATGTGAGGCTAAAGATCTATCCAATATAAGACAATGTGATGTACCAGAGTCGAGGAATGCCTGAACATAATGAGAGTGAACCGCATCTGCCCTGCTATTACCTCTCTAGTCTACGCATATCTTATATTGGCATAAGGATTATGAAAATCAGAACAGCAAAAAAATAGAAGAGATAGGAACCATGAAATAGGGAAGTAGACACGGACGGACTAAGATTGGTGATGATAGTGCAATGAGAAGTATATGACATGGAGAACTTACCGACTCCCGGACATGATAAAATAGGGATAATGGTTACTATTGGTACCCTCTGGATTCCTGTTCCAGATATTAAGAATCCTTTCCTGTTCTCACTCCATCAGTATCTTGACTTCCTCTTCAGTCAGATTATATGTTTGCCTCCTTCTACCATGTGCCCTAGTTATTGATCTCTTTTGTGTAATCACCTAGAAGGGGGGTGAATAGGTGACTAGCTAATCTATGGTCAATTAATACAGAATTAAAACTATTAATGCAAACTAAAACTTCTTAGGCTAAACACACCAAGTATAACCAAAGAGTGTAGCCGGATTCTCCGTGAAGGGCTCTGAACTAACTCCTCAAGATCCTCTAGATAAGAGTTGAGGTACCGCTTTGGCTCTCTTGGTTGAATACAAGTGTTAGCAAACAATCTCCAAGCATATAACAATATAAGCACAATATTTCAAGCATATAAAGATAAAGATAATATGAGTATACAAGATATAAAGACAAGTAAGAGATAGAGAGAGAGAAATCGCAAACACGAGAGAATTGTTTCGAGGTTCGGGCACACTTGCTCTACGTCCCCGCCTTTAACACTTGAAGGATTTCCACTATAATCGATCCCACCGGATCACTCGGTGCCGCAAAACCTACAAGGAGTTCCCACTAGAACTCTTGGACTCTCTAATCCCTCTCTTATTCCCGCAAGAACAACACACCGCAAGCACGCAAGCTTGCCGAGGCCGCACCTCTACAAAGAGCTCTCACTAGAACTCGAAACACCGTGAACACACAAGTCCGCCTCCTCAAAGCAAAGATGAAGTCTTTGGTGATCACAACACTTTGATCACATAAAAACAATCTCACAACTCTCCAATAGGATGGATATATCAATGGAAAGCTCAAGTGTTTGTGAGAAAAATAAGGATAGAAGTTGTGGTGAAAAACTCAAGAATCACTTTTGAAAACACTCTTGATAAACTTCCTTTTGAATTGAAAATATTTGCTCTCAAACTAGTGGAGAAAACTTCTGAAATAGATGGGAAAAATTAGGTTTAAAACTCTCCAAAAATCTTGTCTAAAACAGTCTAGGAAAGCCCCCTTTTATAGGCTAACCAAAAACTAGACGTTGGGCAAAATTGCAGCCTGGACGACTGTCGGTCGATCGGCCCGATCGACCGGCCAACGGTCAGATTTCTGACCGTTGAGCCAGCGGTCGACCGGCCCAGTCGACCGTCGCCTAGAAAAAGAGAGCAGAGCTCTCTGCTGGTCGAACCGGCCCGGTCGACCGGGGCTTTCCAGAGAGCAGAGCTCTCTGGACGGTCGACCGGGTCGGTCGACTGGCCCTCCAACCAAACTAGGTGTGCACGCTTGTACACGTCGGTCGACCGACTCCTGATTCGGTCGACCGGCCCGGTCGACCGCAGAAGCCAGAAAACAATTTTTCAGGATTTAAAAACTTGGTTTTATATTTAAAATAAAATCTCATAAATCCTCTAAAAATCTACAAAAATAAGTTCAGTATAATACTTTGATATACAAAAATGTTTGAGTAAAATCAAACCATGTTACAAATAATTTGAACTATTTTTGTAAATTAGAAATTTTGGCATAAAACAAAATCTGTATTTTTCCAGATAGATTTTTTCAAAATTTCTTCAAATACAAAAACAAGATATTTTAAACACTTTTAAAGCATAGTGTGTATGGATATGATCCACTACACATAAATGATGAAATATCTATGTTTTTGACAATAAAACACTAAATATGGTTTTGGTTAAAGCCATGTATATTTTGAATACCAAAAAAAATCAAACCGGTATTTTTCTAAATGAAAACACTTTAGTATTTTTCTAAATAAAAATCCTTTTATGAAAACTCATCTAAATCTTGTGTGTGAGTGTATATGATATACTTGAGCAATCCACCAACTATTCTATCCTTTACATTTTATCTAAAAATAAAATCTTAACAAAAGCAAACCTAGACACAAGTCTTCTCTTGAAGTCTTCACTTGAAGTCTTCTTCTCCTTCTTGACTTGGTCCAAATCATGATCCAAAGAGCTAGACTCCTCTTGAGTACTTGATGTGGTCTTGATGCATAGGCTCTTGAATCAAACCGTGTTAGCTTCAAAACTTGACTTTAAATCCTTTGTTGAAGCTAAACACCTATTAAGACCTTGATCACAAATCTGAGACTAATTAAACACAAGATCATTAATACTATAACTACATGAGTTAATCATCATCAAAACTAGGGTGATGGGTCTTTGGGCCAACAGTCTCCCCCTTTTTGATGATGACAAAACTCATGGAGTTATAAATGCATGGATTAAAGTAAAACTTCAAAGAAGCTCCCCCTTAACTCATACATAACAAAAAAAAAAGATATTCAATGAAGCACATGAAACTAAACTAATGTATGCATCAACTAGGAGAGAGAAACATGCATAAATCAAACATATTTTTCAAAAACCTTCTCCCCCTTTTTGTTTAAACTCTCAAAATCATTTTTCCCATTTTGTAAGACAACGCAAGATGCATAAACTCAATATATGCAAAAACTCAAATATGTATGCAAGAACTCAAATATGCATATATAAACTCAATATCTTTCTCCCTCTTTTTGTCAATCATTAACAAAGGGGTTAAAGAAAACACAAAACAATGTTCTCCCCCTTTTTGTCAGAGATTAAAAATCAACAAAGGGGTGAAATCAAACAAATCAATAATAAAGATATATGCGATATATATTCATAAAGAGAAAGAAGCTAAGTTAACTTTTCTACATACATGCATTATATGAAGAAGGGATGACAAGCCCTAACTCACATAACGCATAATATGCAATGCATAAGTGGAGATGTGAAGCTCCCCTTACACACGTGTATCGCATAAAGAAGAGTTGTCAAACTCCTCAATATAAGATACACTCAACATGAATCTATATGTAGAAGAGATGTTAAGCTCCCCTTGCATATAGGCAATACATATCAAAATATTTTTAAATCAAATTTTTTTTGATAATTACTTAAAACAAATTTTGAAATTTACTCAAGGTAATAAAACACATTTTGAGATACCTTTGTAAATAAACAAAAAATTTTAAGATACTAATTGTAAATAAATAATACAAATTTTGAATTCTTCTTAAATCAACAAATCAAGATATCACAAGATATAGATACCATATGAAATAGGGAATTTGTGATACTAATTAAAATTGAAAATTTGAAATCGAAAACATTTTTACATTTTGATACCAATGAAAGAAAATATTTTGATACCAATTTAAATTTACATTAAATTTTGATACCAAGTAGGTAAAACATATTGATACCAAATAAAATTTAAACCCAATTGAAAATTGAAACATATTGATACCATAGAAATTTATGGATACCAATTGAAATAAATAGATACCAATTGAAGTATATTGTAAATTATGATATCAATAAAAATGCCTATTGAAAATAATGCATAAGCTTATAAAAAGTACCAATTGAGAAATCAATTGAAATCAAGATTTAATTCAAGCTTAGCATAAACATACTTTTTGCTTTAAATATGTAAATATCTTGCAACTCAAGCACAACAAATCATATATATGTATGAAAAGAGAATACCAATAGAAATTGATATTATTAGAAATGAAGCATACATATATAGAAAACAAAATATAAGTATATACAAAAAATATCAATTGAGATACCAGTTGAAAATATGATGTAAATCAAGTATATAACTCACAATTAACCACCCTTTTTCATGCACAAGATAAAAGATTTTCAATAAGGCATACAAGGCATGCTCGCCCATACGTCCGACCATTAAAGGGGTTGGTAGGGGTTTTCAAAAATAGGAGGTTGAAAATATTTTTATTGTGAAAATACTATCATTTGAAGAATAAATAACTAGTTAAATTAATTTTTGAAAAACTAGTTAAAGATCCTTCAAAACATGAAACCAAATCATATGTCTATCATGAAACATACTAAATACATAAATGTTGACACTCGAAATCTATAAGGTTCAAAAAATATCATGAAATAAAGTTATGAATAAACAAATAAAGTGTGAGTGTACAAGAATCATGTAATTAGCATTTTCCATGAAGATAATCAATGAAGCTCAAAACAAATATCATTTAATCAAACAAGTGAAAAACATGAAAATTCATTTTTCATATAAAGACGAAAATCATAAAAATTCGTTTTTCATCTAAAAACAAACTTCTAGGTATATGTATGTTTTTATCCAAAATTAATAATATGCATACATATCCCAAACATAAAAAGAGTCCATAATATAAATTGCTTGAAGGCAAATGACTCAAGGGGTATACATGTATATTCATTAGTTTTGAACAAAAATAGCATATACATGAAGTAAAACATGTAAATAGGCAAAACAAGTGTAAATGAGGAAATCATCAAAACTAGCCTATACATGTGCATATAGTGAGTACAAATGAACAATGAAGTGCAAACGTATATGAATCAAATGTTGCTCACTACTTGTACACGTATATACACAAGTTTTGACAAAAACTACATTTAAACAAGTGTTTACCACAAGAAGCACAAATACAAAACATGAATATTTTAAAAACACTAACACATGCTAAAAATCATCAATTATAAATGTATGTAAATAAAATAGGAGTTTAGAGATAGTTACCAAACTAAAGAACTATACTCGAAGTCTCCAAAACATGGTGGTTGTCCCACCAAACCTCCTTGATAGCGGTGCATCAAATGTGTGTCCATCCAGTTCATGTGTACCCACCATCAAGGCACTAACTCTCTCGCGTCATGTGAGAGCCCGCACCTACATCAAATACAAAAGGTGGGGACTTTGGTACCCATTTTCTTTTGGGTCCTCAGGGGTTAGCATTGTAAGGAACCCAAATATTCTTATTAGCAAAATTTAAAGAATTTATTCTATCATAACAAAATCTTGCTAAATGGCCTTTGCGGCCACAATGTGTACACTTGTACACTCTACTATGCACATGTGAATGAGTATGATCATGGCGTGCAAAATGTACATAAGCATGTTGTGGGTGATTTGCATAAACATAGGGAACTTGTTTCTTTTGAAATAAGGATTCCAATCTAGAATGGTTAAATGCACATTTGCTCAAAGTTGAGCTCAAAAAATCTATTTTATTTTTCAAAAATTTAACTTCATTTTTATCAATGGTTGTGGCATGAAAAGCATGATCAATAGTCTTTTTCCTTTTAGAAAAATTTTCTTTTTCTTTTCCAACAATTTTTCTTTTCAAAGAGTTATTTTCTTGCAAAGCAATCTCTTTTTATTTTTTCACCAAAACAATTTTATTTTTCAATGAAGTATTTCCTTCACAAAGATCATTCAATTTAGAAAGCAAGAAAATATTTTCATTTTTCAAACATTCATTTTCTTTTGAAACATTTACAAATTTAGTTTGAAAAGAATCTTTTTCTTTTAACATGCAATCAAATTTAATTTTCATTTTCTTATTATCCTTTTTAAGCTTGTCATATTTTTCTAGAAGTTGTTGACAAAATGAAGCAAGTTCATTATAGAACATATCAACATCCTCTTCTAGCTCGGATTCGGTGTTTACCTCAAGGGGGTTATCCCCTTGGACCATGTAGCATACGTTGGAAGCTTCACTTCCAACATCCGAGTCTCTCCCCGCATAGTATTGTTCTTGTTCGCCAAGGGAGATGATGGTGTTCCATACTACAAAAGCCGAGTCAAGATTTGCAACCCTACATAAATAATCATTGTTTAGGGTACTCTTCAAAGTATGAATGGCTTTTGAGTTAGCCTCAATATACTTGCTATTATTAACATACGAATGTTTAATAGTAGCAAGATAAACATGAATGCTTAGGCCTTTGAGGTACATAAACATCTTAACCTTCCAAGTTTGGATGTTAAGAATGTCAAAAGTAGGAGGTGACATGAAATCCATGTGTGTGTACAAATATTGTGATCAGCTATAAAATGAGGATCTTTAACTCATGGTGGTTAGACCCAAATCAAGAGCACTTGGCTCTGATACCAATTGTAATCACCTAGAGGTGGGTGAATAGGTGACTAGCTAATCTAATAGTCAATTAATGCGGAATTAAAACTATTAATGCAAACTAAAACTTTTTAGGCTAAACACACCAAGTATAACCAAAGAGTGTAGCTGGATTCCCCGTAAAGGGCTCTGAATTAACTCCTCAAGATTCCTCTAGATAAGAGTTGAGGTGCCGCTTTGGCTCTCTTGGTTGAATACAAGTGTTAGCAAACAATCCCCAAGCATATAACAATATAAGCATAATATATCAAGCATATAAAGATAAAGACAATATGAGCATGCAAGATATAAATACAAGTAAGAGATAGAGAGAGAGCAACCGCAAACACGAGAGAATTATTTCGAGGTTCGAGCACACTTGCTCTACGTCCCCGCCTTCAACACTTGAAGGATTTCCACTATAATCGATCCCACCGGATCACTCGGTGCCGCAACACCTACAAGGAGTTCCCACTAGAACTCTTGGACTCTCTAGTCCCTCTCTTGTTCCCGCAAGAACAACACACCGCAAGCACGCAAGCTTGCCGAGGCCGCGCCTCTACAAAGAGCTCTCACTAGAACTCGAAACACCGCGAACACACAAGTCCGCCTCCTCAAAGCAAAGATGAAGTCTTTAGTGATCACAACACTTTGATCACCTAAAAATAATCTCACAACTCTCCTATAGGAAGGATATATCAATGGAAAGCTCAAGTGTTTGTGAGAAAAACAAGGATGGAAGTTGTGGTGAAAAACTCAAGAATCACTTTTGAAAACACTCTTGATAAACTTCCTTTTGAATTGGAAATATTTGCTCTCAAACTAGTGGAGAGAACTTCTAAAATAGATGGGAAAAACTAGGTTTAAAACTCTCCAAAAATCTTGTCTAAAACAGTCCAAGAAAGCCCCCTTTTATAGGCTAACCAAAAACTAGCCGTTGGGGCAAAATTGCAGCCTGGACGGCTGTCGGTCGACTGGCCCGATCGACCTGCCAACGGTCAGATTTCTGACCGCTGAGCCAGCAGTCGACCGGCCCAATCGACCGTGGCCTGGAAACAGAGAGCAATGCTCTCTGCCGGTCGACCGGGGCTTTCCAGAGAGCAGAGCTCTCTGGACGGTCGACCGGGTCGGTCGACCGACCCTCCAGCCAAACTAGGCGTGCACGCTTGTGCACGTCGGTCGACCAACTCGGTCGACCGACTCCTGGTTCGGTCAACTGGCCTGGTCGACCGGCAGAAGCCAGAAAACAATTTTTCAGGATTTAAAAACTTGGTTTTATATTTAAAATAAAATCCTATAAATCCTCTAAAAATCTACAAAAATAAGTTCAGTATAATACTTTGATATACAAACATATTTGAGTAAAATCTATAATACTTTGATATACAAACATTTTTGAGTAAAACCAAACCATGTTACAAACAATTTGAACTATTTTTGTAACTTAGAAATTTTGGCATAAAACAAAATCTATATTTTTCCAAATAGATTTTTTTCAAAACTTCTTCAAATACAAAAACAAGATATTTTAAACACTTTTAAAGCATAGTGTGTATGGATATGGTGCACTATACATAAATGATAAAATATCTATGTTTTTGACAATAAAACACTAAATATGGTTTTGGTTAAAGCCATGTATATTTTGAATACTAAAAAAACCAAACCGGTATTTTTCTAAATGAAAACACTTTAGTATTTTTCCAAATAAAAATCCTTTTATGAAAACTCATCTAAATCTTGTGTGTGAGTGTATATGATATACTTAAGCAATCCACCAACTATTCTATCCTTTACATTTTGTCTAAAAATAAAATCTTAACAAAAACAAACCTAAACACAAGTCTTCTCTTGAAGTCTTCACTTGAAGTCTTCTTCTCCTTCTTGACTTGGTCCAAACCATGATCCAAAGAGCTAGACTCTTCTTGAGTACTTGATGTGGTCTTGATGCATAGGCTCTTAAGTCAAACCGTGTTAGCTCCAAAACTTGACTTTAAATCATTTGTTAAAGCTAAACACCTACTAAGATCTTGATCACAAATCTGAGACTAATTAAACACAAGATCATTAGTACTATAACTACATGAGTTAATCATCATCAAAACTAGAGTGATGGGCCTTTGAGCCAACATTTTGTACCTGACTCTATGCTTGATGTTGGGGATGAGGTGAGGTTACTCTTCTAGTAGGTCTTGAATTATCTTCCAATGGTGATACTAGATGAGCTGATCTGATCAGTGTAATGTTCTCTGCTTCCTTGAACGGACAGTCACTTTTCAACTGATCTCCAGACCCGTATATGACATAATTCATAACCTTTTTGGCGGTTGTGCTATAGGTACCCGACTTCAGACAGTACTCACATGTCTTATGCTAAGAGCGAGGTTGGAGGGATGGCTTAGCCAGTGGGGCATCTATGGGCCTGTCTAAGTCTTCAACTTCCATCAACTGAGAGGGTCTCTTCATCAACTTCATCTGCATTTCATCCTGTTCTTTCTTCTCTGGGTCCGTTCTACTTCCCGAGCGATGGCAAAAAAACTTTAGGATACTTCTTGGGCTGATTGGGAAGAAGAAATATCTTAATCCTCATCTTCAGTTCTTACTAAAATATTACTTGCTCGGTTCTCCTTGTCAGCCACCATGTATGGCGCAAACCGACTATGCCTTAGGAATTTTGCAGTGTACTTATCTACAATTCAATTTTCTTACTGCAATTTGATAAATCATTCTTTCATCTCTTTCTGAGCTATTATAGAGAAGAATCTTCTCATAGAAATCCTTCAAGAACTGGTCCCAAGTAATGGGTTTTTCCAGTCTCGCTGCTTCCGCCAACCACCACGTTCTGGCTATATCTTTCAACTGAATCTTGGTCATTTCTACTTCGTTCTCGTCAGGGATTCGAGTTGCCTTCAGAAGATCCATCATGTTTACCGACCACTGTTATGCATCCAGGGCTTCTCCATGCCCGAAAAGATTGTCGGCTGTAATTTCCTGAAATCTGACATGTTGCCTGGCTTCTATTCCCAGAGTGCAACCAATAGTCTTTGGTGCAGGATCTTCATCTGTTCTTTTTAGTTTTTCATCATATTTTGTAGAAATCATCTCAATCAACACTTCCTCCATTAGGGCACCCCAAGAAGAACCAGAACCGTTATGATTTTTCCGTCTTTTCATGTCCGAGTTGGTCCAAGAATAATGAGAAACTGAAGTATGAAAGGATGGGAGAACTCAGGATTCAAGGGTAAGATTATCAAGAGAGAATGGATAACTTTGTACTTGTAGTTGGGTTGTATAACCATGACTCATGCATTCCAGTTGCAAATTTCTTTACGATTAATTTGTCATCTGGACGTACTGAGGATGTGAGAGCCTAGGCTCTGATACCACCCTGTAATGCCTCGATCTGGCGGGTACGGAGATGTTACTGCGATGTTTATACGCAGGTCAGAAATATCCTCACGTATATACGCTAAGCATCAGTACAAGCAAGAATCAAAGTACGAAAGCACGTGGTGCATTATACATTCCACATATGAGTACCATTATAAAGTTATCACCAGATGTGACAAATATTATAAGAATATTACATCACTGATAGGCGCAAATGCGAGAATACAAGGAGATATATAAGTATAAATAGTACAAAAGGAGGCTCAGAGTCATAATAGAAAAACTCTAGAGCCGAACAAGGGGCCTGAAAGGATGGGGTTTCTGGACGGTCTGTTAGGGACCACGCTTCAATTGCGCCACTTTGATCAGCAACTGGGAGAATCTACACGCTCCAAGCTCCAAGACCTGGACATGAGGATCCAGAAGAGTAAGACATAACTCCCCGGCGAGTGGTGATGCGAAGCCAAGTGGCGAGCATAGATAAGCACACGTGTATCGATAAATCTGAATCATAAATATGTATTGAAAACTGTGTCGCGGGCACAAGCATGTATGATACAGTAGATACAAAGCAAGTGATATTGAGCAGGCGAACACATGGTATGATAAGATAAGAGAAGGAGACTGATGGAATAGAACACAAGTGGTAAAGCAGGATATAAGCAGCTATAATACAATAGCGGTCATGAACCAGAAATCCGATGTAAAACCCGATGAAAGCAAACTAGGCAAAGCATACAACGGATTCATAATTAGCATCTTTTAGTATTATTATTACTCATCTTACCCAGATGTCTAGATATGTAAACTAGCATTCCAGCACGCATATATCCACATCTGAGTAAAGCAAGGTTGTTATTGGAAACCAATGGGGGTATCAACGAACAATGTTTACAGTGGGTCCCATACATGCCCGGGACAACGGTCCAGGACGTTCCATTGCTGGTGTATGGAACCGGCCGCAAGGCCTACAAGAGGGTCTTATAGAATGCCCTTATTAAGATGGTATCAGGAAGGAGGGAGCCAGCTTTCCCCTCGGTCACCTGGAGGTCCACAGGTCACACCGAAAGTTTTAGTTACACAACATACCTAGGGCCACCGTAAATACGAACATATATTGATAGCCGCAAGTTTCCCCCGACCCGATGCAAGTTGTTCCTTTTTATGATTTATTATGTAATTATCAATTTATAGGAATAGCAGGTGCAAGACATGATCAGGAATTCAGGAGTACATGAGTACTATAGATTTAGGTCACTGTATATATAATACAGGATAACAAGCACAAGATTTAAGTCACTGTATGTAAAACAGGATAACAAGTATAGTATTCTTGTAAATGTGATAATCACAGGTCAGGTATTAATATGTCAGGAGGCAGATGATAAATCCATGTCATAGGAAGAAGCAAGTGTCAAGTAGTAGCATGTAAGGTGTCAAGTGGTAACATGACATGAGGGTGACATCAGACAGGTGACAAGAGACAACATAGTATATGCAAGCACATCAAGCAAAAGCATGTCAAGCGATACAGGAAAACCGTACCGATACAAAGAATCGGTACAAATACTAGAAAACCATGCACTTTCAGGAAAAACAGTATAAGTAAGATTCAAACTGTTCACAACCATTAATAGAAGAATCGATAAACTGACAGGCAAGTAATTCAGTAAGCAAGCGAACATCTAAGTGGAGCTAAGCGGGGCTGCAGCGAAGCTAATGTACAACACTAAATGCTATCACACTCGGCGAGGTTACTGCTCGCATCGTAGCTAAACACACGTGTTGCAACAAGTGTATGAATGCCATACTACCGCTCACGGGGAAGCCAAGCTCACGGGGTAACGACGCTTGGATGGAGTAAGCGGTAAAGTGTTGACGCTAGATTCGCCTACCAGGCATGGCATAGAGAAAGTCCCGAGGACTTTAAAACCTCAGTGGTTGTACCGGAGGTTAGGCTCAAAAGCAAGGGTACCTGCAGAAGGTGTTAGTTCCAGATACAAATACATAAGATAATACAAGTCGACCCGACGAAGTAGGAAGTCCAAAAGGAAAGCGAGAACACTCGCCTAAGTCCTCAGAAAATATTATGAAATCCCTGATCTCCAAAATTCAGGTAACCAACGCGTAAATGCGTTAAAGGAAAAGTGATAGAGAGAGGAGGAAATCAAGAGAGAGAAAGAGAATGAGAGAGAGGAGAGAGAAAGAGAAAGCTAGAGAGAGAAGTCCATAGAAAGAGAGAGTGTACAGGGAGAGAAAGTGTGTACAGGGAGAGAGTGTGTGTACAGGGAGACGCGAAATTGAAAGTGAGACGCGGGGGTCGCAGATGCAGGAGTCGCATTGCGTAGATGCCACAAACGCAGGGTTCGAGACCCGCGTTTAAGTTATAACACGAAAAGAACGTAGACGCGAGCATGAGCTCTGCATCGCGTTGATACAAGAACGCGAATGTCACGTTATATAGATATCAAGAACGTGAAGATTGCGTTAAAGAATTGTTGGGATGTTGGGGTAAGCTCCGCGTCTAGAAATTAAATTTAAGAAAGAGACAGGGAGATAAGGGAGTAAGAGAGATAATAGAGAGAGAGAAGAGTCGCGGATTTAAGAACCAGGTCAGAAAGAAAGTAAAAGGAAGGAAAAGAAAGAAGGAAAGGAAAGGAAGAAAAGGAAAGAAGGAAAGAAAGGAAAGGAAAGAAAGAAGGGAGAAAGGGGGATGGCCGGCCATAGCCGGTGGTCACCGGCGGGCGGCCGGAGGTGGACGGAGAAGGCGGCCAAAGCCCTAAAAACCCAAACCAAGATAGTGCAAGTGTAGCTCAAAAGGGAAAAATAGAGTTTTGCAAAAGGGGTTTCGGAGTGCGACGGATAGGTTCGTTGAAAAGAGCACGCCGAGGAGGAGAGGATGGCGTGGTTAACGGTGGCCGAAGTGGTGAAGGTGGTGGTGGAGAAGTTGGAGAGGGTGGCCGACCAAGGAGGCATGGCGGCTCAGCTTTGGGGCTATTTTTGGGTGTGCTGCTGTGGTTGGAAGTGAAAGAAGAAAGGAAGAAGAATGCAAGAGAGAAAAGGAAAAAGGAGGTGTATATAAATAGGAGTGTTTTGATTATTACAAGTTTGCCATTGACATGCCTTTCATTAAATGAGACTTGCATCTCCATTAGATGAAGTCCGCGTCTAGGCAAACAAAGTTTGACGCGGAGATGAAGTTCCGCGTCTAGTAGAAAACGCGAGAGTTGCGTTTGACGGAAGAGATAAAAATCATAATGACTTGATCAGAATTGATTTTGAAGGACATAACATTAAATGCAGAATGGAGAGAATCTCTGCATTAAAGATTGAATCCATGTTTGGTGAGCCTCGCATCTGGTAAGGAGAGAGAAAATGGAAAAGAGAAAAGTAAAATATCTGGATAAAATTCCGATATCTGGGAAAACACCGAAAACTCCAGAAAAGCCTGAAAAATGAAGTAACTCGGAAAGGTTCCTAATAATTTTAAAAAATAATAAATATTATTTTAAGATGTTTGATAAAATCAGTTTTTAGAGATTCAATCCCATTTTTGAAATAAAAATCCTGAAGTTAGCCGTCGATACCGGTCTACACCGGGTCGATCGGATTTTGATAAATTCTGAAAAATCTCTAAAAATGCATTAAAGAAGAAAATATGATTCTAAGAATTCATGTGAGAGCAAAATCCAGAAATTCACTTCCGATTGTAAGCTAAAAATCCTAGAATCAACTAGCGATACTGGCCGACACCAAACACAGTGGAATTTTGATAAATTTAGAAAATTATCAGAAAAAGTATTTAGATAGAAAATGTGATTTTAAGAAATAATGTGAAAGCTGTTTCTAGAATTTTAACTTCGATGGTAAATTAAAAATCTGAGAATCAGTCAACGGCATTGGTCGACACCGGTTTTGAAGATTTCCAATTTAATTCAGAAAAATTTCAGAAAATTATAAAAAATCTAAAATATTAGAAAATGATGTTTGAAACTAAAGTAGGTCAAATCTGAATACCAGAAAGACTAAATCGAGCAATATTTTAGGATCGGGTTCCCGGTTCAGATGAAGGCTGACTCCGAGTTCACAAATCCAGATCCACGACAAAACAATCATATAAATAATTCATAATACGAAAATATAGGAAGTAATTCAAAAAAATATGATCAGAAAATATGAATACGCAACTAAGTACGTATTCTGGGAGCGGGGTGTTACAAAACCTATCCTCGTAGGGCGCACCAGCAATCTCAAGGAAGCAACGGTCGAGCTGATAGTTCAAAATGTTCAAAATGAATTTTCGAACAAAGAACATATAGTAGTGAGACCAGTTCGAATTCTCTAGCTTCTGCACGAAGGGAACAAAACCTTCGGAGAGAGGCACCGCTGTCATCAGTGAAGGGCAGTGCATAACATATCAGGCCATTAGGTACGTATATGGAAGCTCGATCCTGGGGTTAGGGGTCTTCACTCTCGGCCTTCCCTCTGAATCGACCACTGGCCTGCCCTCAGAATCTACAATGGCCTCTGGCACAGGCTTTTAACCAGAGCCCGTAATCCACTCTGAATTCCAGCTACCATCGCTGGAAAGAGAGCGATAGACTTCCCGTAGGCAAGTAAGACCGCCGGGTACACCACATCGGCAACGATTACTTCATGCGGCAGCATTGGTATCACACAACGCTTCAACCACAGCATAAGGAAACCCGCCAATAGAGCCCAGTCAGAAATGGGAATTCAGGCCTGGTGATGAAAACTTTCAAAAATCGTATCGGGTCTGAAAGTGTCCTCGTTCGACTCAGTGGTGTAAGAGCTTGTAGAGGCATTGATCCTCTCAGCAATTTCTTTATCAGTGCAAGGAGCCAGACTAGTCACTGGGCTATCCTTTCATTTATGTCATTGAACAGATAGCTCGCCCAGGACATCTGCTTTACACCCCTGTTCCTCTAGGAGGATATCTGCTCGCAGATGTGGAAGTGGCACAACACTTTCCAGTATGTCTCATACACCTGAGGGTCCTCTTTCCTCAAGAGGTGAAGCTCCTCAAAAGTCGGGACGTATTCTTAATAAGGGGCATCTCCTATAACTAGCCCCAAGACTTCACATAGCTCATGAAGAGCAAGCCCCATCTCTCCAGCTGGGGTAAAAAACTGTGCCCGTCAGAGGATTATAATGCTCCAAGAAGCCATAAAAGTTATGGGAACTCTATGGGAGTCCATACTGTATGGCCCTAACTGAATGATATAACCCCGCTTGTTGCAGCAGAGCTCTGAGCTCGACAAGAGCAAATCCAACCATTCTACCTCACCATGATTTGTCGGTAGAATGGACCCACCCGAGCGGATGAAAGTCAAGGGGAAAATCACCCCTAACTTTCAAAAACTGATTGATGAAGGTGGAACCAAGCTGAGGGGTTTTCCTTTCAGACTCAGATATCAGGCCTGAGTAACCTGGAAAATAAACAGAAGACATTTTTCCCATGACCAGCAGAGTATACTTCTTTGGCACCTAATCTGCTGAGAGAAACGTCATGGGCACAAGCATGCAGGAACAAGTAGAGAGACAGTAATCGATATCAAGCTGGGAACATGTATGATATAAGTTGATAAGAGCAGGTAACGAGGCGATGAATAAAGTAGACAAGGCAACACCAGATATCTCCTAAACTAACATAAAACTGATAAAAACTGATAAAACTAAATAAAACCGATTACGAGAAAAATCGATCGCACAAGCTTAGGTCACGGCTCCATGAGACTAGTACATCGAAGGAATAATTCAAACAAGAAAACCCTCATCTATATACCCTTATCCCATGTCACCATAATCTGAGCGCATACAACCCGAGTTACAAAACAACACAACAAATTGTAAATTAGCATCTTATTTTAATTGGAGTCGTCTAAGTTATAGGCTTCAGTATGCGTCTCATTTCACATACTTTCACTTACAACTTATAAAGCAAGTATTTAGAAACTGATGAAGTTTGACAAACCATGTTTAGGATGGGCCCCGTACATGCCCTGGACAACGGTCTAGGAGTATCCGATGCTGAGCCAGAACGTATCGCTAGGTACCGGGACTTATTTACGCCCGAACTGGAATAGAGTATCGCAGATCCCATAGAAATAGGCCTAGAACGTGTGCATACCCGGCAGGAATAAACAGGAGTAGGAGTGCCAGCATACCCCACGGAATCCCTTGTGACTGCCAGGTGATCTCTCAAGTATGTGGCCACGCGTGACTTGATAAGACCACCATAAATATGACTATTTATGACCAATCAGTTTCCCCCAAACTGGGTGCAAGTTATCTTATTATAATTTAATATGTAATTAACAATTTATGGGAATAACAGGAGCAGGATATGATCAGGAATTCAGGAGTACATGAATACATGTATAACAGCAGTACAGGTCACTGTATGAAATATAGGATAACAGGTTGCTGTATATAATACAGGATAACATGACAGGATTCATGTAAATATGATAATCAAAGGTCAAGTGTTAAAATGATACATTGCACGTGATTAATCATATCATAACAGGGAACAAGTGTCAAGTAGAAGCATGCCGGGTGTCAGGTGATATCACATCAGTTGTCAAGTGATATAAACATGTGCCAGGTGATAACATATCATGAGGGTGATATCAGGTAGGTGACAAGAGACAACATAGAATATGTAATCACATCAAGTGATACAGGAAAATAATATGATATACAAGATTGGTATGAATACTGGAAAACCATGCAGTTTTAAGAAAAATTGTATAAGTAAGATTTTAAACTCTTCACAATCATTAACAGAAGATGCAATAAATTTACAGGCAAGTAATTCAGCAAGCAAGCAATATTCAAGCGGAGCTAAGCAGGGCTGGAGCGAAGCTAATATACAACACTAAATGCTATCACGCTCGGCGAGGTTACCGCTCGCAGCGTAGCTAGACACATGTGTCGCAGCAAGAGTATGAATGCCATACTACCGCTCACGGGGAAGCCATGCTCACGGGGTAATGACGCTCGAACGGAGTAAGCGGTAAAATGTTGAAGCTAGGTCCGCCTACCAGGCATAGCATACAGAAAGTCCAGAGGACTTTTAAATCTCAGAGAGGTTAAACTCGGAGGTTAGGCCCGAAGGCAAGGGTACCTGCAGAAGGTGTTTGTTCTAGATACAAATACATAAGATAATACAAGTTGACCCGACGAAGTAGGGAGTCCAAAAGGAAAGCGAGAACACTCGCCTAAGTCTTCAGAAAACATAGTGAAATTCCTGATCTGTGGAATCCTGGAAACCAACGCGTAAACACGTTCCAATAAAAAGGAGGAGAGAGACCGAAAACGTGGGAGTCGTAGACGCGGGAGTCGCATCGCGTAGAGGCCACAAACGCGGGATTCGAGACCCGCGTTTAGGCTATAACACGAGAAGAACGCAGATGCGAGTAAGAGCTCTGTGTCACGTTGATACAAGAACGCGAGGATCGCATTATACAGATGTCAAGAATGCGAAGATCGCGTTAAGGAATTGCCTAGACGCGGTGGTGAGCTCCGCGTCTAGCAATTATCATCAGAGAAAGAGAGAGACAGGGAGATGAGAGAGACGCACAAGGGCGAGGGTGAGACGCAAAGGTGAGGGAGTGAGAGAGTGACGCAGGGAAGAAGGGGGTGAGAGAGGCGCAGGGATGGGAGAATAACAGAGAAGGAAGAAAAAGGAAAGGAAAGGAAAAAAGAAAGGAAAGAAAGAAAGAAGGAAGGAAAAGAAAGAAAGAAAAGAAAAGAAAGAAGAAGGGAAAGGGGGAGAATGGCCAGCCATGGCCTGGCCGGTGGTCGCTGGCGGCGGCCGGAGGTAGCTGGAGAAGGCGGCCAAAGCTTTATAAACCCAAGCCAAGGTGGTGCAAGTGTAGTTCAAAAGGGAAAAATAGAGTTTTGCAAAAGGGGTTTCGAAGAGCGACGGGTAGGTTCGTTGGAAAGAGCACGTCGAGGAGAGGAAGATGGCATGGTTGGTGGTGACCAAGGTGGTGTAGGTGGTGGTGGAGATGGTGGAGAAGCTAATGGTAGAAGTGGGTTTCTTGGTGGAAAAAGAGGAAGAAGAAGGAGGTGAAGTTGTTATTGTTTTTAGAATGGAGAAGGAGATGGAGGGAATGATGGAGAATGAAGGAAGGAGGATTTGGTGGTGGTGATTGTAAAGTTCACCTAGAGGGGGGTGAATAGGTGATGGCTAATCTAATGGTCACTTAATGTCAAATAATGCGGAATTAAAAACTATAATGACCTAAACAAAACTCTTACACTAAACACCACGTATAACACAGGAGTGTTGCCGAATTCCCCGTGAAGGGCTCTAGACAAACTCCTCTAGATTCCCCTAGATAAGGGTTGAGGTGCCGCGTTGGCTCTCTTGGTTAAATACAAGTGTTAGCTAACAATCCAAGCATGTATATCAATTAAGCACACAATGAATATCTAGCATATAAAGAAGAGCACAATAAAAGTATGCAAGATATAAACAAGAGACAAAGAGAGAGAAAGAGAGAGAGAGTGAGCAATCGCAAACACAAGGGATTTGTTTCGAGGTTCGAGCACACTTGCTCTACATCCCCGCCTTCGACACACGAAGGATTTCCACTATAATCGATCCCACCGGATCACTCGGTGCCGCAACACCTACAACTCTCGGACTCTCTAGTCCCGTACACACCGCAAGCCCACCGGCTCGCCGAGGCCGCACCTCACACAAAGAGTTCACACCCGAACTCGAAACACCGAGTCCCCACTTGGACCCGAAAAAATGCGAACACACACGTCCGCCTCCTCAAAGAAACAAAGTAGAACTTTGGTGATCACAACACTTTGATCACCTAAAACAATCTCACTACAACACTCCTATAGGATGAATATGTCTATGAATTGCTCAAGCGTTTGTGAGAAAACAAGGAAAGAGATGGTGGAGGAAAACTCAAGAAAATCCCTTTTGAACACTCTTGATAAACTCTTCTTTGATTGGAAATATTTGCTCTTAATCAAGTGGAGGAAAACCTCTAAATAGTTCAGGAAAAACTGGTGAAAACCCACTTGAAAATCTTGTTCGAAAACAATGCCCAAACCCTCAAATTTATAGGGCTAGAAAAAATTAGCCGTTGGGGTCTGTCAGGCCTGTCGGTCGACCGCACGGTCGACCGGCCAACGGTCATATTTCAGACCGTTGTGCCATCGGTCGACCGGTCGGTCGACCGAGCCAGGATACAGAGAGCAAGTCTCTCTGTCCGGTCGACCGCTCGGTCGACTGGGCCTTTCCAGAGAGCAGAGCTCTCTGGACGGTCGACCGGGTCGGTCGGCCGGCCCTCCTGCCAGAACTGGCGTGCACGTCTGTGCACGTC